>QKWP01000473.1:0-10060 GCA_003550325.1 Gigaspora rosea | reverse complement strand
AAAAAAAAAAAAAAAAAAAAAAAAAAAAAAAAAAAAAAGCTCATTATAGTAATATCTATCAATTAAACATTGCCGTTTGTTGATAATATTTGATCAAATGTCTTACGAATCATGAACCATATCTCAACCATCCTAATCCAAACACTAAATACTTATCCGAAAGAGCTTGTTAGAATGGCAACAATAAAGAGCCGTTAGGATGATTATTTAACATAACCATAAGGAGTTTTTAGAATGGTTATTTATCGCTAACTATAAAAAGCTACTAGAATGATTATTTAACATTAATCATAAAAACTATTGGAATAATTATTTAACACTAATCATCAAAAGTTGTTAGAATGATAATGCTAACTATAATGAGCTGTTAGAATGATTATTTTTAAATGTTAATCCGTGTAAACTTGATTAACATAAATAACACCTTTTTGTAAAATCTTCATAACATGTTAGCACTTATGCGTGTTAAGGGACACAGATTATAAACATTCTCGATAGCACGTCAATGTGTTAGGCTTAGTAGTACCATTGTTGAAAAGCACGTAGTGTTAAACAGTATATTAACGTGCCAAATAACACATCAATGTGTCATATATTAAATTCAAATGTATATAAACGAATGAATTTGATTTCAATAAAGAGAGAGACAGATGAAGAGAGGTTCACTCTGATTTTACTTAATGAAAATAAAGGAAGTAAGCTAGTGTAGAGCTGAAGAGACCTTTATTCGAGTAAATCAGAAACTTATCTCCTAGTATCTATTAGAGTTAAATCGATTAAACATATATGCTCTCCCTCCTTTAATAGTTTCACTATTTTACATCTTGCTTAGGGAGCTTCCAGAAATTACATAATTTTTGGGTGGGTGGGTAGGGTCGCCAAAATATCAGGTTATAATTCTGATCAAAATTTTATAATTCTGGCCAAAAGAATAAAATTATAAAATTATTGATAACTTTTGATCTACTAGGTCAATTTAGATGATTTAACTACCAAAATGCTCGTCTCGATGAGATGATTCTAACAAGTCCAAAATCGTTAAAATCTAATCGCAGGATCCCAAGATCGTTCAACTTTTGTGTAATTTTAATAGTGATTTTTTAGAACCACTAAGTAAATTTCTTTAACGTTGAATAACTTTTGATCCACTGATCTGTTTTGGATGATTTAACTACCAAAATGTTCGTCTCAGTGAGACGATTCTAACAAGCCCAGATCACTAAATTCCAATCACAGGATTCCAAGATCGATAAAGATTTGTATTGTTAATAACAATACAAATCTTTATCGATTTTGGAATCCTGTGATTGGAATTTAGTGATCTGGGCTTGTTAGAATCGTCTCACTGAGACGAACATTTTGGTAGTTAAATCATCCAAAACGGACCAGTGGATCAAAAGTTATTCAATGTTAAAGAAATTTACTTAGTGGTTCTAAAAAATCACTATTAAAATTACACAAAAGTTGAACGATCTTGGGATCCTGTGATTAGATTTTAACGATTTTGGGCTTGTTAGAATCGTCTCGCTGAGATGAGCATTTTGGTAGTTAAATTATATAAAAAGGGCCAGTGAATCAAAAGTTATTATTAATTCAAAAATTGGACATATAAATAATTTTTTAAAAAAATATAAAATTTGATTGGCTAATAGGGTATCAGATGTGGGTGGGTGGGGTAAAATTTTGAAATTTATTAGTAACAAAAAATTATGTAATTTCTGGAAGCTCCCTTATTATGTAATGGAAATTTGAAAAAGACGTAGATTGTTCACCTATATTTCGCAGAATATTATAACTTGGATTTGTTATCTCTTGTATACTAAAGTTAATAATAAAATCAGTCGAATATCCATTAAATTGAATATGAACACAGATAATGGATCCAAAGCTCTACTATAATAGATTATATACTGTAAAATTGATTAAAAAATGGTTAAATCTAACCTATGATTTAATGGTAGGTCTAATATTTAGTAGTAATTTAAAAAAGGTCGATTCAAATATAGACATGAAACAAAAAAAGAACGATTTAAGTATAATTGAAAAAAATAAACCATGTGACACTAAAAGAACTACTTTAAATTATTAAATCATTAATAAATATGAACTATGTTTATTATTATTAATCTATTATGTCAAGAATCGCCCGAAACATTTTTTCAATAAGTGAAAATTGAAAAATGATAACTGTAAAGTACTGACCTATGATTTGGTACCCGGAGCAATTCATATTATATACGAAGAATAATGCCTTTATGCTTTGAAGGATTACCTGTTGGTGTAAAACACACTGAAAACTGGCAAGTTGAAATAAAAAAAAATGCTCACCAGATACATCTCAAACCGAGAAGTATTATTAATTGGTTGTGATTTCTGTTATATCATTTAGTTGATTAATATAAATTATAGTTAGTTGATAACTAGTTGATAACTAGTTGATAACTAGCAATTAATTGTAATCGAACCAGTTGATAATAAATCGATTAGTTGAAAAGTTGCCAACTAGTAGGTTTTTCAACTAATGATTTGGAACACTAAGTTACTCTAAACCAGGAATGGATGTTAAACTGTAAAAAATACAAAATAATGTCTAGGGCATGGTTTGAGTAATGGCCAAGATAAAGCTTAATTTGATCATAATTCGAAATTACACTTTTGGGAATTATTTTGCATTTATAAGGAAAGTCCAATTTAGAAATATTGAATAATAACTCCGATATAGATAGTATCA
Organism: Gigaspora rosea; assembly: GCA_003550325.1. Taxonomy (NCBI): domain Eukaryota; kingdom Fungi; phylum Glomeromycota; class Glomeromycetes; order Diversisporales; family Gigasporaceae; genus Gigaspora; species Gigaspora rosea. Next base: position 7,329 of record QKWP01000473.1, on the reverse strand, counting down.
AATTCAGCTGATTTGAAGAATGTAATGAATTTTATGATCATCGATAATTATTTTTTGGTAATGTTTTTGATAATAGTAATATTGTCATTTATTTGTTATTTTAATGTCATTTATAAAAATATTTTTTATGACTTGTCATATTACCATAGTTTTGTATAATTTTTTTATAATAAATAACATTGTCATTTTAAAATGACATGTCATTTATAGTCATTTTCATAAAAATTTTTATGACCTTGTCATTTACCATCACTGACCTCTACCACACTGGATAAGTATCTTAAGCCTATATGCTACTACAACTAGCCAATTTTTCTGCACCTTCAGGGCCCAGAATTTAATATTCTGAATTCAGTAATATGCTGTACTTTTTGCTATAGTAATGAGTGACTGGGCATGTTTCGCAAATGCTTCCAGTACCAGATATAATTGGATAGCATCATGAGGCTTAGGAAAACCTTGTTATCACTATATGCACTTATACCAGCTATGCCTGTATTATAGCTGCAAACATTTGAAAGGTCTGAGGTAGTGACGTTACTATGTTACTCTTACGTCATATAAAATTGAGATAGTGATGTCAATACGTCACCTATACCTTCTGCCTTTTGTTAATTGAAGTTCTAATGTCTGCAACTCTAGCCTGTATTGGTGGTCCCTATTTCTCTTAGCGTCCAAAAACTCTCATATGGGTATGCCTAGAGCTCATTAAACCTTGATATATATACGCCTCTATGCTTTCACTTTTCATTGGCCAGTAAGTTTTATCTACCCTTAGAGCAGTATCATTAATCACCTGATTATTTTTTATTAGAGGCCTACCTCCCTTAGTGTTGGGAAATGACTAGTCATTTGCCATGAAATGACCAAATGACCAAATGACCAAATAATGACCAAGTCATTTGGTCATTTGGTCATTTAAATATGGAGTCTTTTAGAAGTTACACAAACCAAAATTAACAAATATAATTGGTTTGCTTTTGGTCTATATAACTTATAAAAACCCTAGCAGCTTAATTTTTATTAACAACTAGTCAAACAAGTTATTTAAAATTGTTTAAATTATTATTTATAAATAATTATTTGATAATATAAATAGATAATAATTAAGCAGTTTTATATAAAAATTCTAACAAAACTTTAACAAAGTTAGAGTTTAACTCTGTTAAGATTTATTAGTTATAAATTAGAGATGTACTATCATGTACTTATTAGTGCAAGATATTAAGTATAGCAATTTGAAAATTACAATAAATAGGAGGAGTCAGTAGAAAAGGGACAAATTTATCTAATAAATTTGTCCCTTTTCTACTGAATCTCCTCCAAATATTAATAATTATCCGGCAGCTTATTATGATTGTACCACCAGAATAATTCAAGTTATTTTGATGGTGATTACATCATCATCAAATAACTTCGTTATTTGATGATGACGAAATTTACACCAAAATAGCTCGAATTATTCTGTTGGTTTGGTCATTGTGAGCCATCGGATAAAACTGTTATTGAATGCTACGTACTAGCCTATCATTTTCAAATAATTCTGTTATTGGCTACTTTGCATTCAATAATTATAAATTATTCAAGTTAAAAATATATAACATCTCAATCTGACAAGTTCATGATTGTATATTAATTAAATATTAAATAAAATAATTGGCTCAAAATACTGTATATCAAAATCAATTTCGATTAATAGATATGTAAGCCTGCTTATTAGATAAATATAACCTTTTTTGAATTAAATATACCAAGCATACATTCTTAACTCGACTGCCAAGTATGGTAAAGTACATCGGGTATATTTAAAATTCACAGCCATAAATCTAATAAAAAGTACTATCGCTATTAAAAAAGTTATATCGAATAATGAGAGTCTCAACAGAAGAGTTTAAAGTTAGGAGTACAAAAAAACATTCATTACAAGTTGTCAGTTATACTGATTATAAACATGCATACTTTTTGGGTGTAAAAGAAAAAGGTAATGTTTAATAATTCAATATTAATACATACATATGTTGTGTATCAAATAAAATCTTGCTAAATTTAAAATCAAGGTTAAACAAAATTTTGAATTTATTCAAATTCGAGAAATTGTTTAAGCACTAAAGAAAATTTTAGCACAAGTGACTAAAACTTGAAGCGGGAGAAGCAAAACCTGATCAATGACAGATATGTCAATTCATCTTGTTAGTATCCAGGTGAAAACAAGTAAGAATAGCAGTGCTCATGATCGCTGATTAATAAGCCGAATTAATAATATATGCATTGATACCTCTAAACTAGTTTAACAGCTAATTAAAATTGGTTTTTGTGCTGATAAAACGGAGAGCATCTGTTAATGCTTTGACTTAGTATAGATTAGGTCCGATTAAAATTTCTTTTCTGGATAACCGACCCGTATTACAAACTAAAAACTGAGTAACCCACGATTAAAACGGATAGTGTAAAAATTTTGGATTTGACCACATAAAAATAAATTCCATAATTCGGGTCACATTACATGATTTGAATTATTGGCAAAATTTCGCCATTCCAAAGGTTCTCGAATTTCTCAAAATTTTGAATCATATGAATGTAATAATCAAAACGCTAAAGCCGTGCCTAAATTTCGTTATCCGGGTTAACCAGTTAGCAAAATTGCTTTCCGGTAAGAATGCTTATATGGATCATCTGGGTAATCCTTATCCGAGCCTAATCTCTAGATATTAACATTATGTTTTTTGCAAAAAAATTATCAAGTTTTTTGCCATCTTCAAAACAAAGAAATATCCGAAGAGGATTTTATTTGTTGTAATTTGTATATTCTTCATTTTAATTCACCCTTATAGAATTAAACTCATCATATGCTTATTTTTTGCAAAATCATGAGCTAATCTATAGATCTTAAGTTTATTTTTTTATCCGTATAATTTATCGATAAATTTGAACTAGTTAATTTTTAAATTCCACTTTATAATAGCATAAGTGGTGCATGTCAATTTAATATTGCACCAGACTGCTAAACATCTGTTAGAGCCCTTTAAATATTATCTAATTTGGTTAAAAGGAATTACTTTATTATATCTGTGTGGTTGTAAGTGAAATAATAAAGAATGCTAATAAATTGAAAATTGTAAGTCAATCATTTTTCAACCAGTTACCTGATACGTATCCGGTTCCAAACTTTACACATGATAGATACTAATATATCAGATTTGTAAACATAACAAACTATTAGATTCATATAACGGTGTTACTATCCAGTTGGGAAATATCAGACTCGCCGCTAGAGCTATCAGGATAGTAAACTAAGTGGACATCATATGATAACATTAAATAAGGTCAATATATTAATCTTTATTCATAAATGAGAACAAAGTCTAAAATACATGCAAGGCAGATACATTGGTCTTTTATACATGTTGACTACTTAGAATTCCCTCCTTCCATCAGGTTAACTTCCTTCCGATATTACTAATCTTTAATTCCCTTAACACCAATGAAACTTTCCCCTCGCAACTCTATCCAATTCAAGTTTTACAGCCGAAGTATAACTATTCAACATTCCCATATTATTACTCTTTTAGGCTAGAAGATTATTGTCAATATGTGAAAGCCTGATATTAATATGAGCAATTTGAAGTACGCGTAGACTATACTTCTTAATTGGGTGTGGGATACTTAATATCATCAGCGGGCGTGTTTGAGATATTGGGGATCTGGGGTACATATAATACAATACCACATAAGGCAATAACGTAGGGTAGGTATAAGTGTCATAATTTAGGAAGGGATGAACAATCATCATCGTGAGATGGTTTAAGGTTACGGATGATCGATCAGATTGTGATGGTGCAGGGATAAAATTACGGGGGTGATGATCATAAGGGAGATTCGGGCACATAAAAATTTTTAATAGTGTAACAACAGGAATGGACATGGTGGATTAATTTTTCATCAGATTTTGACAGGCTATCAGTTTTGGCTGGATCAGGATCAACTGTATAGCAATAAATTTAATATATATTTATTTTTTATAATATTATAATTTTTATATTAGGTCATTTGGTCATTTTAAAATAAAATGACAAAATGACCAATGACCAATTCATTTGGTCATTTGGTCATTGGTCATTTGAAGTGCCAACACTGACCTCCTTCCCTCTTCCTTAATATATATATAGTTAGGTTCTTATATATAATTTCAACTTTTTTTACCCTCTCCCCCTCTAAAAAATCATCTGATTTTTGTTACTTCCCTTACAAGATTCATTCTGATTCCAATACTCACATCCAATCTTTTCTTCTAACCTTATACCAATTCCTTCTAAACTACCAAACCAGTTAGCTCGGAAGGATTGGTCAGCTTGTCTTTATGCATCTAATGGACTCCTTTTTCTTGGTACCTAATTCTGAAATATAGGTTCTTTTCTTCCGGTATAACTCTAGCGACCAGGTTGGTGTCCCCACTTGCTATAAGGTTTTTCTGTTTGGTTCTTCGGTCTCTAGTCAAAATTTTAGTCTTCTGTAATACTGTAAAAGGATCTTGTTTACCTCCTTGCTTGGGCCTTGCCAAACAGGTTTTAATTGTTCCAGTCCTTTGAATTTGTTTGTGTAAACTTACACAACTGCACCAATGCTCCTATTCAAGATAGTGGTACCAAGATTACAGGTAATATACCTGACCAATCAATAAACAAATATTACTATAACACAGATCTATTTTTTAAATTCGTCTCTAGTAGGATTTGAACTCTAGTCTGTCGCTTAAAGATGACAACCAGACAGCTTCTTTATATTACTACACTTTTACCAAAAAAAAAATTACTATAATAGCCAAATATAAGCTCATATAGATTATTTGGGGTCCTAATATAGTAAGCATTAGTTTTTACTGCAGCAATGTTTTTTATGAATTGTCATTGTATTTTCTTTTTTTTAACTTTATTGTTTAGTTTTTTTTTTTTTTTTTTTAAGGTGAGGTCGTGCCTCGAAGACTTTATTATTAAGTATATGTTTGTATATATTATGTGATACAATATTATACTATATTTAGTACAAGAGACTCAGACATTCTTGACTATCTGTGACCTAAACCTACTAGAGCTTTCCATATCCCATTTTTTGTATAACCTGGATTTTTGGACTACTCCCTATTTTGTTATTCCACTATTTACTATATTCTCGCTTCTCTCATATTGCCGATCCTATACTTCCAAGTAGGCGCAAGGGCCTTGCCCAGACGATCGTAACCTCACGGTTACTTCCTAAACCTTGGTGTCCTGAGATTACCCATGCGCTGGTGGGGGCACAAGCTAAGCTTTGCCCACTACTCTCAGTAATCTTATCGTATATTACTACAGATATGCTATCTGGATTGGTTAGCAGATACTTCACCTAAAGATAGATGAGCACTGGCTGTGTTGCGTAACTGGCCCAAGTGAGAACCACCCCTATCCTCAGCAAAATAGCTCTCACTCCTCCTATGTGACACAGCTACTCCCAACTGGATTTCGTAATACATTTCTGTACTACTTCCAACTTCTTGTAGAGCGGTTGGTGTTCTACCGTTGGTTAGGCCAGGGAGCTTTATTTCGTACATTGTACTTCCCACCGGGTGGTTCGTTATTTTGTTCGTATCCCCAATTTGCAGATCTACCTCTATAGTAGTAGCTTCCTTCCAATTTAGGTTTGGTACCGGTGCCAGAGGTGTTCCTTATCCAGTTTAGGCAAATTCTTTACCATAGATCCCTTTGTGTTCACCACTTTTCTCACCACTCAGGTTTGTGCTACAGTCGTGTTACCCTCTCAATCAAGATCCCAAGACCGCCTTAGGGTTGTTGGTGCTACATTGCTCTTGCCCGCCAAGGAATTACTCGCGCAATCTTAGTGTAACTGGACCGTCATCTATGGTGCCAACCCTCCACAATGGATCTCCTTCCGGAAATTCCTAAAACCAGATTTGTACTTCACATGGACTTTCACAGGGTCTTGCATCCGAATTTTTTCTAGAAACCGCTTCTAGTAGGATTCAAACCAAAGACCTTGGCTGTGAGGGTTGAGCATCTAGACCACTAAACTATAGGGCCCCAACCCTAACTTTATTGTTTAGTAAAAAATATATAATCTATATCTTAAAAGTGATTTTTTTAAAAGTAAAAAATATTTTTATTATATAAGGATTTGGTCTTTTTAGGACCCTGAAATCTACATAAATAGGTTAGATATCAGTTTGCTTATTTTTAGTATTTTTTATACAAATCTTCACTATTTATAAAAATTTTTTGCTTATTTTTAAGGTTTTTTTGCAGATCTTTTTATTTTTAGTAATTTTATAATTAATCTGATCTATCTACGTATATTTTAGTCTTTCATCCTTGTAATATGCCTACTCTAGTTTCTGTTTATATACTTCTATTCCAGAACCTTTTTTTATTTTTCTTAGTACTAAACTAGTAATTTTGGTATTTTGAGTCTTGAACTTCAATAAACTTCACTTTCTTCTTATTAATGTTCATTTTTACTAAGAGAAATGCCATTTATCATCTGATTTTTTGCTACAAAAAGGCTATCACTCACTCCCTATTTAATTATTAAATTCTGCAATTTGATTGGCTAAAATTATCAAAATTTTAAATTTTAATATTAAATAATTTTTGAACCAATGATCCATTTTGAATTATTTTATTACTAAAATATTCATTTCAATAATATGATTTTAATGAATCTAAAATTATCAAAATCCAATCACAGAATCCCAAAATCATTATAGATTTGTATTGTTTTAATTATATTATTTTTGTACCGGTATATATTAAAAGAACAATTCTAAATACCATTCTATATCCAGCTTTTTCTAACGATTACTTGTACAAATTGCCAAACAAAAAAAAAACAAAAAATTTTTTTAGTAAAACACGAAGCAGCTGTGTACTTAATATTGGTTTTTATAAAGGTCAACCTTTTTTCTGTATGGGAGACTTTTTTATATATTCGACACGCAAGCCAGAAGCATCAGTTGTACAAGATAACTGCCAGTGGGTGCTCTTGGTACAAAAAATTCTGGTGAAAGTTTTCTTTCATCGATAAAGATATTCCAGCTTTGCTAGGCAATAAACTAAAAAAATGAGTTTTTCAACACTCTCTCTAAGGTTTTTTGGTTGCAAGAACATACTCAACTGTATACCCACTACCATATTCTCTCTTGATGCAGTTTTTCTGGAATTTTTGACAGAAAGTGGAAATTCAGCATACCTCCTCCAAAAGATTGGCATTGTTGTTCCTATCCTAATCGGGAAGAAGGCATGCAAGGTAGTAAACAGGAACGGATGTATAATAAGACGTGGC
>QKWP01000472.1:264474-299426 GCA_003550325.1 Gigaspora rosea | reverse complement strand
TAGGAATAGTTTTTGCAGCCTAATTAGCTATACATCATGTAGAGTAAAGCTAAAAGATTACATAGTGCTCAAATTTAATATTATTTTTGGCAAGTAAGTTGTTCGTTGTTTTATTTGTACAATAATACTTTTATTTAAAAACATATTCATTAACTTGGCACTACTCTAATTTCAAAAGGGATTCACATAATAGAGAATGTGCAAATTGCAGCTGATATATAGTGAAAAGGATACAATAGTTTTAGAAAATATAACTGTATAATAGAGTCTACGATCATGTATACCACAGAAAGTTTTTTATGAATTACTGTAGTAATCCCGATCATTATATCAAGATCATGGGAGAATTAATTAACAATATACTGATCCGTATGTGAATAAGTGAAAACGAAGTTTCCGCTAATTTCTAATGGATCAGGATATTATTTAAAAAAATTTTTTTAGTTTAAAAGTTACATTGCATTTTGGTTATAATCTTGGGTATGTGGTATAACTCGAAACTATTAAACATCTTGCCACAGAAGTGCTAAATAAACGACTGCATACATTTGCAGTGGACATTTATAGTTTAAATATTATTATGACTGAAATGTTCACACAAAGACCACAGTATAATAAATAAATCCAAATGTGTATGAACGAGCGAATCTAATAAGGTCGTTTGAAGTTGATTGAATATAATGCTTAACTTTGTTACTTATAACAAAATTTTTTATTGAATATATATATTCAAAATCAAATAAAAAAATTTTTGAAAAATTATCAAAATGGGCCCTTATAATACAAGGCACCCATATAACATACTTCTTTTTCTTTCAGGACAATCGATCCATTGTTATACACAGTACTTGAAATGTTTCAGCCTATTCATTTCATTACCAGAGCAGAATATGTTAGAATATAAAGGTGAAATCGTAAATTCTTCAAATATTTTATTTGCAATATATAACAAAATGATATCGATTAAGTTGATTTCACATATTATTTTCAAATTTGATACAAGTTACTTTTGTTATAGCGAACTCTCGATATTTGTAAAGAACAGTTAATATAAAAACCTTCTCGATACAGAGAATTACTTAAAATTACCTATTAGCTCTTTGATATAGTAAAGAAAATTTCTTTGCCTATCACTCCATTATAACGAGAGTGACTTGTAAGCAATATGACGTGAAGTACTAAATCAAAATTCAAAGCTTCTGATGATACATATGGTCTTTATACTTACAACCTTTTTCTGAATAATTATCCATTGCCTAATTATTGTTCGCCATGAATCGCCATGGTCTGTTATGATACACGAAAGATATTGCAATTGTGTGCAGAAGAATCATATATCAGAAACCAGAATAATGTGAAGTAAATAATACTATAAAACAAAAAAAAGAAATCCTAAATAAAAAATAAAAATTTTGGGTTAGATGGATAAATACTACACACAATAATTGCTTTGCAATATGATGATTTATAAAACAGTTCATAAAACACTCATGAATAACCCTTACTTTGTTGAAAAAAATGAATGTTGACCCTTAACAAGAAAGTTCGAAGTTGGCACTTCACTGCTTTTTTCTTTTTTTCACGCGGCAAGTTGCTCACCTATTGGAGGGCTAATTATTTTCAGAATTTTACTGGGAGCCCAAAAAAAAGTTTAAAAAAAGAGTTGGCCGAAATAGTGAGAAACTAAAAAAAGAAATAGAATGAGAAAGTTGAGAAAAGACACCCTGTAACGATGGTCATACAATGAGGGAAAAGGGTTCGTATTTCATACTTGAAAGCACTTTTAAATAGAAATTGTGAGAGTGTTACAGCAAAAAACTGGTCAATTTGTATACAAAACCTTGTAACTTGGATAAGTTCCTTTATATAATAAAGATTAAACTGAGTAAATACTATTATATAGTTACCTATATAATCAAAAGAGCCCAAAATCTAATATCGCATGGAGATTTTGACCCTTACACCTGGTTTTATATAATAGTAATCTATATAGAAAATACCCAGAAATGCCGTGATCATACAAAGTAAACTTTTTAAAGAAGAATTTTTAAAGTTTAATGGTTTTGATCCAAAACTATATGGTATTGCTTTATGGATTGTACTACTTTACACAAAAAACTTGCTTTAAATTTTTTGACCTTACATATAGGCTTAAAATTTCAATTTGAACTTTATATATATAAGATTTCCGTCACGTCGTAATATAGAAATTGCATCAGGTGACTGGCAGATCATCAATTAATAAACTATTGTAAATAAAATGTAAATATAAAGTTTTTTACTCTTACGTGGCACATCATTCTTGGTGAAATGTCCTTTCTGAAAAACCCATAATGTTTTCTGCCAACCTTACACTTTTTATAGCAAAAACCACTTCAGAGTCTACTTCAGTATTTTTATTTGAGACCACTTTAATATTTTTACTTTCACTAACAGGATCCATACTCGTTTCTATATGAGCAATTGTGTAGACTATAATATATAGTTACTAGTATTTCAATGCAATATATTACTTTTTTTAAAAAAAAAATTCAAAACACTAATTTCCTTTTTATAAAAAGTTTTATTTTCACATATTTCATTTCTTATTTGAAATTACAAACTTTATTTTCCCATCAAAAAAAAAAAAAATAGATCTCTAATGCTATAATAAAGATTAAATTAAAAATTAAAAGAAGAAAATTTTAAGCATTTTAACATGTTAAAAAATTTTTTTAATTTATATAGTAGTAAGATTAATTTATTTTGGATAAAGAAGTCTATATTGGTAACGTTTAAGTATAAAAATAAATAAATATAAACTATATCTATACTTGTTTAAACTTGTAATTAAAGTTTTTATATACCGAAAAAGTATTTTATTTTAGTACATAGCTGTAGTAATATCTAACTAAAGCTATAATAGGTTGTAGCCAATAGGAACTATCCCTTAAACTGTAATCCAGGCAAATTTGCCTGGATTTTTTTAGAAATATTATATTTTTTTAAATAAAATAAAAATTTATTAAGCATATGGGATATACTTTATTTATAAAATATTTTCTTTAAAATATATTTTATAAACTTTATTATGAAAATTTTTTAAAATTATTAATAAACTTTAAAGCAATAAAATTTAAAGTTTTTATTTAAAATTTTTACTATAAAATTTTTCTTTAGGTTTTCTTAAATTTTAAATGTTCCCATCTATAAAAAAATTTTCACTTCTAATACAAGTCCTAATTTTTACAAGTAAATCACAAAAGTTGCAATAATAAAAGTTGTAATCCTTTTTATAAACTATATCATTCTATTAAATCAGAAAGCTAGAGCTAATATTTATAGAATTCACAAATTTTACTATATGGATACTATATGAATACACTCATCTTTTGGTGAAACACTAATTAATAATTTATTTTCATATGGTACTGCATATAGTTTTGATTCGTCTCTTAGGGAAGTGCAGTTAATCACGTAATTAGAGTTTACATAGGTCCTGACTCCCCCCCCTAGTGATAGAACTGTTGACCAATCAAATTTAAAAAAACTCAAAACGTCTTTGACCTGAAAATAAGCTACCCCACAATTAACAAAAGTTGCTACATAGTAAAGTCTAATTTTACTAAGCAAATCGAAAAAAATCGATTAAGTAAACTTATTCAGCAGATCAAAATATACTTTCACAAAATTTTCATAAGTATCGGAGAATTGTTTATTAATTGACTTTTGATTTTTACGTTCGACGAAAAAATTAAAATTTCCAAAAAAATATATTCGACGAACGTAAAAGTTAAAAGTTAAATAATAAAAACTTCTCCAATACTTATGAAAATTTTATGGTAGGTGTATTTTGATCTGCTGAATAAGATTACTTAATCGATATTTTTCGATTTGCTTAGTAAAATTTAGACTTTACTATGTAGCAACGTTTGTCAATTGTGGGGAGAATATATTTTTTAAAAAATTTTAATTTTTCCATCGAACGCAAAAATCAAAAGTCAATTATAAAAAATTCTCTAATCCTTATGAAAATTTTATAGTAAGTGTATTTTGATCGGATGAATAAGGTTACTTAATCGATTTTTTCGATTTGCTTAGTAAAATTTAGACTTTACTATGTAGCAACTATCTGCAATTAACTAAAAATCGATTTTCTTTAATATGATTGGCTATTTATACTATATATATATATATAGGACGTGATATTTGGGGACCCCCACCCCCCCTAAAAAATTATGTGATTTTCTGCACTTCCCTTATATATGATACAATTCATAATGAAAATACATATGGACCTTTCTTTCGCTTCTTGAGTAGCTTATGCAGTTTTTTAGCATCATCCTTTGATGCTTTTATATATTTATTTAATTGATGATCCGCCAGTCAACAGATGCATGATCATAGTGTAACGTGACGCAAATACTATGTAAATCACTTATAGACGAAATGCCACGATCACCCAAGGAAAAATATTTTTTTACTAAGTTAATGAGTCATGTCGACTAATTGAAAGTTGTAGAGCTCGTCGAGGCGCATCTAACGGTGGTTAGATCATCAAATCGGCCCAGTAGATGCGGAGATATCGTCGAAAAACGATTGGACGACTATGTAAAATTCGATGTAAACAAACATTTGTTTACATAAAATTTTACATAGTCGCCCAATCGTTTTTTGATGATAGCTCAGCATCTACTGGGCCAATTTTGATGATCTCACTACCTTTGATTCTTCATAATGAGCTCTACAACTTTTAATTAATCGGCATAATTCATTAACTTAGTAAAAAAAATATTTTTCCTTGGGTGATCGTGGCATTTCTGCTATAATAATCTATATTATAGGTAGAAATGCCACGATCACCCAATGAAAAATATTTTTTTTACTAAGTTAATGAATTATGCCGATTAATTGAAAGTTGTAGAGCTCATTATGATGAATCCAAAGGTGGTAAGATCATCAAAATTGGCCCAGTAGATGCTGAGCTATCATCAAAAAACGATTGGGCGACTATGTAAAATTTTATATAAACAAATGTTTGTTTACATAGAATTTTACATAGTCGTCCAATCGTTTTTCGACGATATCTCCGCATCCACTGGGCCGATTTTGATGATCTAACCACCGTTAGATGCGCCTCTACGAGCTCTACAACTTTCAATTAGTCGACATGACTCATTAACTTAGTAAAAAAATATTTTTCCTTGGGTGATCGTGGCATTTCATCTATAAGTGATTTACATAGTAATTTGCGTCACGTTACACTATGATCATGCATCTGTTGACTGGCGGATCATCAATTAAACTTGCTTTGCTTGACTGTCGTCCCGACAGGCCAAGCAAAGTCCTCTTGTATAATAGCTGTTGTCCCGACAGGCTATAAGTTCATGTCTCGGCCCTATCTCTGCATGACTGTCATTTGACAGGTCATAAACAAACTCAAGGATTGCTAGGGGTAGGGGCGGGTCGATATAACTAGAACGAAATTTGGGTTTCAAAAGAACAAGGATATGTTTCATTCATATCTAGTCGTTAATAATATATACTTTGTACAAATTACTTCATACTTACCTAACTATGCTCTAATTTTTCATTACTTTATTGCTTACTACATTGCCTCATATTTATTCTATTCCAATTTTATCAAAACGATCAAACAATATTTCTGGATCAGCATGTCACATGCTAGATCCGGACTGATTTGAGACAAAAACTGCCTCGATACTTCATTGAGCAGTTTTTTATACTTGCTTTGCTTGACTGTCGTCCCGACAGGCCATGCAAAGCAGATTGTATCATCTATATAATAACTGTATCTTGATAGGCCATAAGCTCATGCCCCAGCCCAATTTCTGCATAACTGCCATCTAACAGGTCATAGAGAAACTCGAGCATTGCTAGAGTAGGGATGGGTCGATATATGAAATTTGGGTTTGCAGAAGAAACAAGGTTACATTTTTCATATACCTTGTTGTTACCAATATATACTTTTCTCAAATTACCTTATACTTAACTAGGTATACTCTAATTTTCCTATTATCTCATTGTTTACGACATTATTTCATATTTACTTTATTCCGGGTTTATCAAAATGATTAGCTGGATCAGTATGTTACATGCTTGAACCGAACTGATTCGAGACAAAAACTGCCTCAATACTTCGTATCGAACAGTTTTTTGTTTTGTCTCTCATATGTGATACAATTCATGATGAAAATATATAGGTAATTAAAGAGTATCATTTTGAATATCTATTCTTGTATAAACAATTTTGCATGCCTATGTACTAATTGATCTAATTCCCAATCCAATCCTCAATTTTTGATATACCCAGATCCACTATACCTATATACAGTCTAGCTATATCTGATACCCAATCCCAATTGTCTGAATTTGCTCAAATGACAATTCACCCTTCATTGCTGATATAGCACCTCAATTCTCAAGCTCAACTTCACATAATCTGCAAAACGCTTAACCACTGCTGAGATAAATGAAATTGTCATTTTCTGGTTTGTCCTTGACAGAAGGCTACAACCCAAACTAGCACAACTTTGAAGTTATCAATAACATTATCATAAAACCTTATATAGGTTTCCAAAAGACTGACAGACCCACAACACTGATCAATTAAGTCCTTTTCCGAGTCATCAGAAAATTTTATACATAGATATTGATCGATATATAGCACTTAATCGTTTTATATCAATTATATAATATCGTTATATATCGATTAAAATATCGTTATATATCGATTAATTGGATAAAATCGATATATATCTATAATCAATATATATCATATTATCGTTATATATCGATTAAATTGGATAAAAATTGATATATATCTATAATCGATATATATCATTTTTTTATATTAAATCGTTATATATCTATAAATCGATTATAATCATAATTATTTTGAAACGATATATATCTATAAATCGATTATAATCATGCTAGTTTTCACAAGTATTCGCAAGTTTTCGCAAGATTTCGTTTTATTTATTTTTTCATTTCATGTTTTTTGTTTTTGTTTTTATTTTTATTAATTTATTTTATTCCGGCACTTTGCGAAAACCTTCAACGATTTCTGAATTGCAAAACACGAACTCGAAATGGAGATTTGGAGCTTTGTTTATTTTTTATTTAGTTTGCTTACATTTTTGTTTTTTGTTTGTTTTCTTTTTTTTTATTTCAGAACTTTGCAAGAAAACCGCTTAACTTTTCTGGCACTTCAATTCTAACATCTCTGGCACTTTGCAGGAAGTCACGAATTGAACAAATATAATCGAATACAAGCAAATATGAGCGAAATATAAGTTTTTTTTTTCGTTTTTGTTTTTTTTGTTATTTTTTTTGTTTGTTTTTTGTTTGGTTTTTTTACTTATTTTTTTAATTTTATTTTATTTTATTTATTCCTTACTTCTTTTGAAGCTTTGCAAGAAAATGACCTAACTTTCTGGGACTTTGCAAGAAGTAGCGAATATAAGCGAATATAAATGAATATAAGCGAATATGAGTGAATATAAAGAATATAATAGTTTATTTTTTTTGTTTTCATTTTTTTTAATTTTTTTTGGTTTTGTTTTTTTTGGATTTATTTTTTTTTGTCATTTTTTTTATAATAATATATAATATATGTAATATTTAAAATATAATATATAATAAAAAAAAATTTTATATTAAATAGCGAAAACTTGTGAATATTGTATATTTAATAAATTAAAATATTATATAATAATAAATAAATAAAAAAAAATTTATAATTAAATTGCGAAAACTTGCAAAAATCTGTAAAATGTTCAAAAAGCATGATTATGTGAATATAATAATTATTAATTGATATCATATCAAATATATATCGATATATATCGATTAATATCGATATATTGATATATATCGATTAATATCGATATATATCGATTATTATTATTATCGATAGTAATCGGCAGGGGTGATGGGTATTGATATATATCATTTAATATCGATATATATCTATTATCGATAAAAATCAGCAGGGGTGATGGGTATCAATATATATCAATTAATATCGATATATATCGATTATTATTATTATCGATAGTAATCAGCAGGGGGTATGGGTATCGATATATATCCTACAGTTAGTAATCGATATATATCTATATATAAAATTTGCTGATGGAGTTTATTGTTTTGTCTAGCACTATCATCACGAAAAGGCACGTCCATATATTTTCTTGAACCACACTCATTAGCATAGTGACCTTTGCCCTTATATAAACAACATACTACCTCCTTTGAAGTTCCAAAACTGTTGGAAGTCCTTATATAATTAAACAAAGAAGATGGAGAAAAAGTTTGCTAGTGACTTTGCATATTAGCAATGAATTTTGTGGGGTAGAATTCCAAGCTGTCTGGATCCAATCATATGGCCCAGATGTATCTTGTGAATCTATCTCATTCCACTAGTTTCCTATCATAGGTGTACCAGGACCCCAAATAATCTATGTGGTGTTATATTTGAGCATCATAGTAAAAATTTTTTTGGTTAGCACTTTTGGCATTCTTTTAAATAACCTATTTTGCTATTTAGTGGTTTTCAAATATAACCTTTTTCTCCAATACCTACTTTTCAAATATAACCTTTTTTAAAAAATGGGCCTCCATTAGCTATTTTTCAAATATAACATCACATAGATTATTTGGGGTCCTGGTGTACTATATGATATGTTTTGAAAAGGCATCTGTTGCCTATTAGGAAAAAATGGCTGCAGTGGTACACACATAGGAAAATATGCACTTGAATGTTGACTATACTTGACAAAGCAATTTTAGATTGTTTACTTTTTGGAGAAAGTTGTGTAGCCATTCTCGCTCTTTCATGTTTCCCATCAAATTGCTCTGACATTGGATTTATAAAATTTTCTAACGCCAATTTTTCAGCCACCTCCCATCCATCTTCGTCTGCCACTCTAACCACGTATGCTCTTTTAAGAGCTACATGCCTAGCCAACTAGATGTATGCTACTATCCCAGTGAAAAGCACCTTATCCAACGAATTGCCTGCTTTATACTATTCATTATACTCCCATTGGTTTCTCACTTTTGTAAGATCCTGCTTTTTCCATACATTCTCTTGAAAGTTCCAATAATCCAACAAATGGCCTGCTTTATACCATTCATTATACTCCCATTGGTTTCTCGCTTTTGTAAGATCCTGCTTTTTCTATACATTCTCTTGAAAGTTGGTGCTTTACTTGTAGAAGGCATTTGAGATGAAAAATTACTACCCATTTTGAAAAATAAACTTCTATTATCTGACGATGGAGTGCTAAAAACATTGGCAAAAGCCTGACTCACATCTACATTAGCTTTATATCAATTATTAAAAGACCACTTTGGATCACTATCTGACTCCACTGCTTTTCTTTTCTTTGAGTATTCTAACTCACACAACATATTTTTCTTTTTAGCTTTACTAACTAAACGATTAACCAAATTTTGTTTTGTGCCTACTTCGGAAACCCCAGCTCATGACACAAAAACTTTAATGTTTCCATAGACAAATGACCAAAATTGGTATCAAAACTAAATTGGTTGTTTTTAATGATTGACTCTACGTTACTATTCACTGGTGACAAAAACTCATTCTCAATTGTTACTGAGTTTACTTTATTTTGGCTCATAGCATAAGAAAAGTAAAAATTTTACTAACTGATTAGCTGCTTGATATAACCAGAATGAAAATTTGGGTTCGCAGAAGAAACAAGGTTACGCTTTCTATATACCTTGTCATTACCAACAGTGATTGAAAGTTTGGACTCAAACACTGTTCTCATGAAAACAGCATAATAGCTATGAGTGTTCTCAACTTATTGGTTATGTTCTCATTTATGCTTACTAAAAAAAAAAAATCTAAAAATATATCATATAATGTACATATATTGAAAATATATGTACCTTTTTATCTCCACATTATAATATCTAATGTTCTAATATTATCTATAAAAGCATAAATTGTATCAGATTAATATAAAAATTCTATTAATGCATCTATATATTAATATACATTAAAGTATTTTCATACATGCTATAATAATTATATGTCAACTAAATAATTTTTTAATAAATTATTATAACTAGTTTGATATATTTATTTATTTTACAATATTATGTAGCTACTTATGAGAACATTATTTTTATTTTACTATTCTCAAAAAAGTTTTAATAGTAAACAGTAAAAATTTTTACTGTGCACAAATTTAAAACAGTGTTCTCATGAGAACTCAGAGAACAATAATTTCGAATACTGGTTACCAATATATACTTTTCACAAATTACCTCATACTTACCTAGCCATACTTTAATTTTTCATTACCTCATTGTTTATAACATTACCTCATATTTACTCTATTCTGGTTTTATCAAAACGATTAACTGGATTGGTATGTCACATGCTCGAACTGAACTGATTCGAGACAAAACTGTCTCAATACTTCGTATCAAGCAGTTTATTGTTTGTCTCTTATATGTGATACAATTCACGATGAAAATACATATGGGTAATTATAGAGTATCGTTTTGAATATGCACTCTTGTACAAACAATTTTGCAAGCCTATGTACTAATCGATCTAATCCCTAATTCAATCCTCAATTTTTGATATACCCAGATTCACAGTACCTTATATACAGCCTAGCCATATCTGACACCCAACCCCAATTGTCTGAATTTGCTCCAACGACAATTCACCCTTCATTGCTGATGTAGCATCCCCAATTCTCAAGTTATGAGCCGTAAACTTACCTCTCAACTTCGCATGATCTGCAAAATGCTTAACCACTGCTGAGATAGACGAAATTGTCATTTTCCAGTTTGTCCTCGACAGAAGGCTGCAACCCAAACCGGCACAACTTTGAAGTCATCAACAACATTATCATAGAACCTTTTATAGGTTTTCAAAAGACTGACAGACCCACAACACTGATCAATTGAGTTCCTTCTCCAAGTGTATGTTTAGGTCTGGCACTATCGCCATGAAAAGGCACGTCCACATGTTTTCTTGAACCATACTCATTAACATAGTGACCTTTGCCCTCACATAAAAAACATACTACCTCCTTCAAAGTTCCAAATCTATTGGAAGTCCTCATGTAATTAAACGAAGAAGATGGAGAAAAAGTTTGCTGGTGACTTTGCATATTAGCCCATGAATTTTGTGGGGAGAATTCCGAGCTGCCTGGATCCAACCATACGGCCCAGATGTATCTTGTGAACCTATCTCATTCCGCTGGTTTCCCATCATAGGCGTACCATATGATAGGTTTTGAAGAGGCATCTGTTGCCCATTAGAAAAAAATGGCTGCGGTGGTACACATATAGGAAAATAAAGGTTGACCATACATTGACGAAGCAATCTTAGGTTGTTTACTCTTTGGGAAAAGTTGCGCAGCCATTCTCGCCCTTTCACTTTTTCCATCAAATAGCTCTGACATTGGATCCATAGAATCTTCTAACGCCAATTTTTCAGCCACCTCCCATCCTATTTTCGTCTGCCACTCTAACCACGTATGCTCTTTTAAGAGCTACTTGCCTGGCCAACTAGACGTATGCCACTTCCCCAGTGAAAAGCGCCTTATCCAACAAAAGGCCTGCTTTACACCATTCATTATACTCCCATTGGTTCCTCGCTTTTGTAAGATCCCGCTTTTTCCATACATTCTCTTGAAAGTTCCAATAAATTGGCGCTTCACCTGTAAAAGGCATTCGGGGTGAAAAATCACTACCCATTTTGGAAAATGAACTTCCATTATCTGACGATGGAGTGCCAAAAACATTGGCAAAAGCCTGACTCACATCTATATTAGCTTTACATCGATTATCAAAAGACCGCTTCGGATCACTATCTGACTCCACTGCTTTTCCTTTCCCTGAGTATTCTAACACACTCAACCTATTCCTCTTTTTAGCTTCACTAACTAAACGATTAACCAAATCTTGTTTCGTGCCTACTTCGAAACCCCCAGCTCATGACACAAAAACTTTAATGTTTCCATAGACAAACGTCCAAAATTGGTATCAAAACTAGATTGGTTGTTTTTAATGATTGACTCTACGTCACTATTCACTGGTGACAAAGACTCATCCTCAATTGTTACTGACTTTACTTTATTTTGGCTCATAGCGTAAGAAAAGTAAAAATTTTACTAACTGATTAGCTGCTCGATATAACCAGAATGAAATTCGAAGAAACAAGGTTACGTTTCCTATATACCTTGTCGTTACCAATATATACTTTTCACAAATTACCTCATACTTACCTAGCCATACTCTAATTTTCCCATTACCTCATCGTTTATTCACTAGTGTTAGGGCCCGGGCGTTGCCGCGGGCTAGTGGTTTTAATTTTTTTTTATTAAGGCTCAAAATAGGTTAAATGAACCCGATCTTGGTTCAAATGACCCGATCTTGGTTCAATTGAACCTGATCTTGGTTCATTTGAACCCGATCTTGGTTCAAATGAACCCGATCTTGGTTCTTGAACCCGATCTTGGTTCATTTGAACCCGATATTGGGTCAAATGACTCGATCCTAGGTCATGAACCCGATTTTGGTTCATTTGAACCCGATCTTGGTTCATTTGAACCCGATCTTGGTTCATTTGAACCCGATCTTGGGTCAAATAACCCGATCCTGGTTCCTGAACCCGATTTTGGTTCATTTGAACCCGATCTTGGTTCAAAAACCCAGTTGTGGTTCAAATGTAACCCGATTTTGCTTCAAAAAGACCCGACTTGTGTTCATAACAAAAAAGTTACAAACAAAATTTGTGTAACATTCATGCATATTCGTGTTACACGGATTACTAAATTAAGAGGTCGGCTAAAGCGGAGTGAAATTTGGTTAGGGTTTGGGTTACCTTTTTGATGCAATTATTGTTAGAAGGCTACATAGATATCAAGAATGTAATTTATGCAGTGTGTAGATCATATATTGAATTAACTCCGCTTTAGCCGACCTCTAAATTAATAAACTTTATCACAGATCATATTATAATAGTAATAAATAGGACGATCCTACTCATAACAGGCTGTTACACACCTTATCTACTTGTAGAGGCTCTATTTCTAACTCGGGATTTTACTAAGGCAACACGTATTGGGCTCTTAACAAAAAATGATTTTCTCGCAATTCTGTATAATCTTTGATATTTTTTTAATTCAAATTTTATATTAGTAATATTAATATAGCTATATAAATATTTGCTATATAACTATTATATAAAAAGATTATTTGCTATATAACTATTATATAAAAAGATTATTAAAAAAAAAAGCATGACATAATCTCAAATAGTGACGCAGAACTGCGCCTTAGATGTAGTATAGATAGATATTCCAATTGAAGTCGGCGAATTAGGACGAGTAAACTTGGCAATTAAAGATTATATTTATTTTATTCCGGTTTTATCAAAACGATTAACTGGATCGGTATGTCACATGCTCGAACCGAACTGATTCGAGACAAAAACTGCCTCGATACTTCGTATCGAGCAGTTTTAACATAATCGGGGAAATAATGTAGATCACAATTTGAAGATAATTATTGATTATACTCTTTCTACATTATGAAAAATATGAAAAATAGAAAATTAATTCACATTTTCTCAACAATGTGCTAGTTAATTATACGCTGCTTTGTTTTATTTGAAGTTCTCATTATTTCTTTCTTATAATAGACTTTTTATAATATTTTATAATTTTATTAATGATTCACAAGAATTTTCTTTAAAACTAAATTATACAATTATTTAAAAAGGCTCTATTACATAAAAAAGAATGATAAGAGCTTTCAAATAATAAAAAAAAGCTTCCACATCATTAAAACTATTATTTTCAAGTTCCATTTCTTCATCAGATCTTAAAAAAATTTCAGTGTTAATTTCCATTTCAAAATAGATTCATGAATTTCTATAACTGATGGGCGGTTATTTGGATTTTTATCCCAACACTTATTTAAAAGTTTTGCATAACATGTTGCATTATCTTCCAGAATATTTGGCCTCGGGAAATCTCCCACATAATCATTCCAAAAGAATAACTATCTGATGTTCTGATAAATTGTTTTCCTTGCAAAATTTCTGGTGTTATATATGGTAAAGCTCCATAAATTCCCCGATTGTTTGTTTAATGTTTTATAACTAAAACTGCAATTCCTAAATCACCGATATAAACGTTATGTAAGTTATTTTGAAATATATAATGATATCATATGAATTATAGTAATTCTAATTTTTTCTCTCATTTCATTTGTGCAACATTGTAAAGATTCTCACGTAAGGATCCCTAATGCATAGCTAAATTATAATCATCCGTGTATTCATCTTTTGATATTCCATGACATTGTAAAAATGTAGGGTTTTTAGATCCAATATTTGAATATGCAATTAACTTTAAAAATAAAAAATATTAATGAATGGTAAAAACTAAATCTATAAACCTTTAACGTAACAAATATAAACCTTTTTTTATAAGTTCTTCGTAACAATTTTTTGATCCATGAAATAATTTAAGTGCAACTATTTGGTGTAAAGGTTCATGACTTATACTTCTGCGTCTCCAATAACCACATACACAGTTGCAAACCCACCTTTACCTATTTTTCCAACAATTTCTAATTCATTAAATGGAATACATGAAATAAATAAATGATTGCTAGTGTAACGGTTGAGTTGGGAGAGCGATAAAACAATATAGACAATAGTGCCAATTTAAAGCTCCAACCGATTACGGGTAGATGGGTATAAATAGGTGAATCGGGGTAAGTTCAACACGAAGTTCAAAGTTTAACGGGAGTCACGTGAACAATTTAAAGGAATTAAAGCTCGTCGCACAGAATTCGAGTTATAATAAGCCAATACGAAGCAAGGTTTATTAAGGTTGCAAGTCGAATTCAAAAGATAAGTTTATCATTTTTATTTTTATATTTTATTTTTAGAATGAGACGTGGAACTACATAATGACCTTTATTGAATTTGCAGGTTTATATACATTTGGTGGGTTAGAGCGTTTGCGCTCTTTTTTGAGCGTGTACGTTCTTTTCTGATCGTATACGCTCTAATTTGAACGTATACGCTTATGGCGCGGTATTTACAAGTCTGTGTAATCGCGTATACGCGATATTTTGAGCGTATACGCTCTTGCATGGGTTAAGTCACTAAGCCACTAAGCCCCATTACGTTATTTGTATACATGATTTAAAAATATTTACAACATAAAAAAAATTAAATAAAAACAATTCGTTACACTTGATAGTATTTTTTCTGAATCAACTGTCATTTGAGAATTATTGCTTTTCTCGATTAGGCAAGGTCCATAACCATTTCGGTAACATAATCCAACTTGGTATTGTCCACCGAAGTTGACATTTTCAGCCGATTTTGAATACCACTCAAACGTCTTTTTTTTCATCCGTCGCCTTTCTGATACGTAACACACAGCGAGATTAAATTGTGCGTTGGAATTATCACTTTCAGCAGATTTCAAATACCACTCAAATGCCTTTTTTTTAATCCTTGTCGGCGCGTATGCCATTTTTTGTAACAAATTACAACATAAAATTGACCATTCGAATCGCCACCTTCTGCAGATTTCAAATATCATTCAAATTACTTTTTTCATCCTTGTCTGTGCCTATGCTATCTAAGTAGCAGGTTCCCAACAGATACTATGCATCGCAATAATTCAAAATAATTTTTTTCTAAATAATAAATTTTATTTTTTTTACATACCTTGTTATAACGATAAAGCAAAAAAAATTATATAGCATTTATCTTATTGTGTCTATATATACGTGTTACTGATATAAAGAAGTACAAAAATGCAAATTGGGACTTATAGAAAAAAAAAGTTAAATTAACTCGATCATGTTTTTGAGTTCTCCGAGACAATCTATTGAAAAGTAATAAATTATCAAGGTAATTTATTTATACACTTAAGCACCTTTCGAGAGTACAAACATTTTATTAGTTGAAAATGACAATAATAGTATCTTCAGCTTTAACACATAAAAAAAGTTCGCTGCACGAAATAATTTCAACTGCCAGACTTGGAAGACAAATGAACTACTTTTATCTATTATACTCGTTAGAGGTATTGGCTGATTAGCCGATTTAAAACTTTTATTTTAGTTTAAAAGTACTTAACCAACAAAGTTACATCATTACATTGTTTTATTTATGTTTGTAGGTGAGGTGACAAACCTATAAATATATTTTTTATCGAAAATTATTAGCCAACTAAGTGAGAACTAAAACTATGATTATGTTATCTTAATATGAGGTGAGTCTGAAGTTTATACTGTAGTTAAAAAAAATAATAATTAGTTTATTGATAATATTTCCCGATCGTTAATCAGGTGAATCCATATGTATATTTTAAAAAACGATTTTAATGTCGTCTAGACGCAGAATTTAAGAAAACAAATAGAGATTCTGTGTTAATTCCATAGAGATAGTCACAACTTTTGTTATAACTTTTGAGGTCTTTTTATCGCAAAAAAAAAAAAAAACAATATTGCTATATATTTTATGGATTATTTACTATCAGCGAAATATTCCAGGCTCTGAAAAGTATTAAGTATTATTTACGTAACATAATTGATGAACTTGAGAAGCTTATTTTTAAAATACTTATGTTAATAAATGTTCTTATACTCATTAATTAAATTAAGGCGAATAAGGCATGAATTGAATAGTTATATTAATAAATATTATTTATACGACAACTACTGTAAATACACAAAAAATTATTTAGATTAATAAACTAACGCTATGACACTATGGACACCACAATCACAAGAATCTTGCATTCAACTCTCCAGTTTAGATTCCCAAGACATATTGAGAGATATTCAACATCATAGCAGAAATTTTGAAGTTAGAAAACAAATAGAAAGTGGCAATATCTCCAAAGAAGAAAAAAAAACGTATAAAATACTTAACAACTTTCTTACTCGACGAAGTAAAAAGTAACATAGAAAGCCTTACAATATAGAGAATTGTTCTTCACTTCCATTGCTATTCTTTAATCATAATCTAATTGTAAAAATCATTTATCAACTATGTATTAAAAACATTATTGTGCACAAAAAATACAATTTTAATGTTATTACTTTAGAAAGATAACTTTTATTAAAATCTCAAGTAATAAATTAAAAAAAAATACCAAGTATTATGAAAGAAAATTTTCATTCTTTTAATATAGAATGCGCATCGCTATATCACTTGCACTATGTTTGTAATTAGGCCGATAATAAACACTCCATTGTACATATCATGATATCATTAAATCAGGGAACAACGATTAATTTTAGTTTCCAGCAATCAAATACTCTTTTAAAAGCTTGGAAATCTAATAATAGACCATGAATTAAATTATACACTAATCGACAACATTTTTTTGAAAAAAATAATATAAAACATTAGACATCTGGACAATTCTGTTTTTAAGGCAAACTGTCTAGTTGACCGGATAAAGAACCCTTTTAACCGGTTATTAACCGTTAATGTTTTTTGTCCGGCATTTTGTAATAGCCTAGTCTAACCGTTCACGTAACGAAGTAACGAAGTCTATCTGTAACGATAAATTGAGATACTTAAGTCGAAGACAATGTTTCGATTTGATTTGGAAAAAAAATGACTTATGGATTTTACGACCTTTACGAACATAAAAAACTCTTTATCATCACAAAGAAGGCTAAGCCAATTTAGTCCTTGGCTGAAGGATTATAATCACAAAGAAGTTGAGCTAATTTAGCCATTGGCTGAGTGAACGCATAGGATGGTGCTATGCTTTTATAGCATTTGATTGCCAGGATATACGTGTTGTAATACAATATATTTATTTAATTAATAAGTAAATAAAAAAACAAATTCGACCATATTCACATGATAACAAAAATTTTTAACTGGAACAATAGTGCATAATGATTTTTTTTTTTGATTCGAGCGAATAAAAAATGCACCGTTATCATTATTTATAAATTCAAAAAAATAAATAATTAATTAAAATAAATAAAAAAATTAATATTTCTCATTATGATAAAATCCACTATATTTTGTATCATAATCAAATAAAGTTTATTAATCGAATTTTCAATGTATTTAACCTACTTACGGCACTTTGGCCTGCATTAATACGATCTTCAATTTTGGCGGGAAATTAACCTTTTAGTTTTTAAGAAATTCTAGACCTATATAGGATGAAATTGGCTCAATAATTAAGGTATAATATCGAAAATAAAAATTTTATTTCATTATATGTTTTGTATAGCGTTTATATTAGTTCGGGACGATACCTTTCTCTGAAATAAATGAAGCACCAATAACACAAGTAATGACTACAAAAATATCGGGGGTTTTGTTTTTTGTGATTAAGACAATCAATTAATTGCTGAATCCTTAATTGTCAAGATTTAGGCGAAGCTGAAACCGAGAATGTTTTTAAGGTACCTTCATTTCTTCGCTTTTCAGAAAATATTTGACTCACAACAAAAACCTTCATCATTATTTTTATTTTTGACATTCCATATTTTCCTTTGTAACAAATTACGACTAAAACCTTCATCATTATTTTTATTTTTGACATTCCATATTTTCCTTTATAATAAATTACGGGCAAAATTTTTTTTCGAAAAAGATCCAAAGGTTTCGGCATACTTACGCAAACATATTTAAATTAAAAATTTTCCATCATACAAATGAGAATCGCCACTCTTAACTTATTTTTCATTCCAAAAATGTTTGTTCGATTTCTGCAAATTTGGAGGTTAAAAATAAGGTTGAGTGATGATGCTATTCACGTTATACCAGATAATACGATTTTTTTTTTAACTTAATTTACCTTGGAATGTTAAATCGTTTTGACTTAATCTAAAAAATAAAATATATTAAACCAGAACTGATTCGGTTTATATATTTAACTATTTAACATTTCCCAAATTTTACCAGAATTTTCGGTCAAACATTATTTGTTAGCATCTTATGTTTAAATGAAGAGGTTTATCTAAAAAATGTATATTCGGTAAAAATTCTCACATGTAATTATAAACTAAAAAACGATAACCAATGTTCACCTAAAATTTTTATTAAATTAACGTCCCATCTTTAGTCGAGATTACCTACTTGTTGGTCCTTCAATCGTATAATTTTATTTTTTATTTTTTTTTTTTTGCTCTAAGTTACAGAAATGAATGTTGTTACAAATAAACAATGTTCATTCAATTACACTAACTTTAATTATTGTTCTTGAATTAAGTTCACGCTATTTTTACTATAATAGGAATCCTACAAACGAGAATTATACCCAATATGGAATTTAAATTTGATTTAAAAACATATATGTGATCTATATTCATAACGTTCCTAATGTTTTTAATGTCCTTATTGATCACATCAAAAAAAAGAAAAAAAAGATGCTCATTGATAAATATATATAATATATAATACAATAATACAAAATCGAGATAAAATGATATCTGGGCCATATGTGTACAAGAAAAAAAAATCTTGTTCCAAAATTTTTGTTTCAATATGTTGAAACATAGACTCCATTGACAAACATTCACCCAAAAATTCTATATTATAATTACAATAATGATATTAACTCTCTTATGTACTGATCGAAAATAGNCAAAAAAAAGAAAAAAAAGATGCTCATTGATAAATATATATAATATATAATAATCGAGATCAAAATCGAGAATGAATGATATCCGGGCCATATGTGTACAAGAAAAAACAATCTCGTTCCAAAATTTTTGTTTCAATATGTTGAAACATAGCCTCCATTGATGAAACTTCAACTCCATTGACAAACATTCACCCAAAAATTCTATATTATAATTACAATAATGATATTAACTCTCTTATGTACTGATCGAAAATAGGAACGTTTTCAGGTAAAACATTAGGACAAAAAGGAAACATATTATTTGCCGCAGGTTCTTCGTCTTCAACAACGGGTGATTCAACTACGGTATCATTCTCAAAATTATCTACTGTCGCAGGATTTTCAGCTTGAAAATTAGTAACATCACCATTTTCACCAATAAGTTCGGTGGAAGAATCTTCAGTCGACGAATTTTCTTCAATAACAGACAATTCAACAGAGGTATTAATTACATCATTACTCTCAAAATGTTTCACCGTAGTAGAATTTTCGGCTTGAAAGTTGATAGAATCTCCATTTTTGCTATCAGCAGTCGGTTCTTTAGCAGAGAGACCTTCAGTTACCGAATCTTCATCAGAGAAATAATTATTAAAATCTTTTATGTCAGCATTTTCATGGTCTTTAGATAGCTGATTTTTGTGAGGATTCATAATGATATATATACTCTAATATTTTTTATAAAATCTTGTATGTCTTATCTGTTTTTTTTTTAAAAAAATCAATTTTTGAGATTTTGAAGCTTTCTTCGTAAGAAAAAAGGATAAAATACAAGTAAAGGCCAGGTGAAGACCTTATGATCTAAAAAATTGGTCATTCGTGGCTATTCTGATAAATTTTGTGAAACTTTTTTCTAATTGCTCTAACTATTATGGACTGATTGTCGTATAATTATTTATTCTATTAAGTTGAATTATATGGTAGTTGCCGAGTGGAACCATTCAGATTATTGGCTTTTTTAAACGAATGTCTTGATATCGGTAATTAATTGGCTGCTTTATGTGAGAAACCTATTTGAAGATAAATGGTTTATAAGATTGCATATTTATTTTAAAAAAATATATTATGATTCAATAACGCCTCTTTAAGTACGTTCCCTTGGCAATAAAAGGTTCGCACTTAACGAGGATATGTATTTGGAGAGCGTTAGATAAAAGTGCACTTAATGTCTAAATAATGAATATTAGTATATTCAGTAGTATCTAGATCAGTACAATATATGCTTATTCTAATAATAAAATATACTACATGCACTTTTATTTAATATCGTACAATAATGAAGCTTAGTCGGAATAAAGTTTGGAACTGGATTTATTTTTTATATGTTAAGCCGGTCTAACCGGTTTTAAGTATAAAAAATTAAATCAGTTCCGAACTCTAGTTCATAAAATTACCTTATATACCGTTTTCCAGTTAAAAATCTTATGCCCTTATTCACGTGTATATAAATTCAAGCATTTTTGGTTAACTGTATGTTCTGGAACAAAATATTAATCATAGCTGGTTACATGAAATGAAATTCCGGTGTTATTTCTCCAGAGCTTTTCACATTTCCATGTAAGAATGTGCCTATTGTTGATAAGTAGATAGCCAACTCGTCATCGAACTTTTACTGTTCTGGTGAAAATGTATGAAAGCATTTTGCGCAAACCACGCGCTGAGTCCAATTTTAAAACTTTTTTTTTGGCAATAAAGCTTTAAACCCGGTTTAGTTTAAATATAAGGCGTCCGGAATTTTTTATTTATTTACGGAGTATTGAGTGCGAAAAAAAAAGAATATATATATGCGAAAATTTATATATATCATTTTATTGAAAAAGTTAAAAAAAAAAAAGGTCAGAAAAATGAACAAAGCAAGCAATTTTTTCCATATAACGCGCGAAATTTTGAATTTTATAAAATATTGACAAACTTTCGTTTATTAACACAAAAATTGATCTACATTGAATGATTTCAAATTCTTTGTCTTATTAATGATACACAGAATTCCCGATACATATCATTTTTGGCTGTACAGTACATTTAAGTA
This sequence comes from Gigaspora rosea, assembly GCA_003550325.1. NCBI lineage: Eukaryota > Fungi > Glomeromycota > Glomeromycetes > Diversisporales > Gigasporaceae > Gigaspora > Gigaspora rosea. Next base: position 277,709 of record QKWP01000472.1, on the reverse strand, counting down.
AATTGTTATTAAAAATTTATGCATGTGTACTGTTACGTGTAAAAAAAACCTATTGGTCATAAGATTATTATTAGATATTAATAAAATTTATCTTCTAAAGATTAAGATTTTACGGTAATACAATAATTACAATAATATGGCGAATATTTTATTCAAAAATTTAAATAGGATTTTTCAGATAGCATTTTTTATTTCTGTCGATTGTACTGGAAAAATTATATAAAGATTTCTTTAATTTTTGAAACCTCTCATTGGTATTCTCATGATGCTTTTTTTTTTTTTTTTTGAAATAACTAGCTATCACAGATTTACAACGTCACAAATAAACATTAGTACATATTAAAACGTTAAAACGGTTCAAAAAATGAATAAAATAAAGCATATTAAGGGCAGGGTCATGTTCATATACCGGTTTACCATCTGTAATTTTAGTTACACAATCTGTAATGCGAATATTTAATAATATCATTATAAACAGATAAAATTATCTATCGCTATAATTTTATCATCAGCGATTTACACTTAAACGCATAATTTCCACATGATAAAGATTTTAAAACGTTGCTATAACGATAGAAGCACGTACCAAAAATATATTTGGTTTAGAATAATTTTAGAGAATGTTATCTAATAATTCATATTACATTTAGGTTTCACATGTAATTTGATTTCTTTTTGAAAACGTTACGGAAATATAATTTACTAAATAAATAAATAAATATATATTGTGTATATATATATATTCATAAGCATTACGATTTAAGCATCTACTGCTTCCATTTATCTATGGCAATATTGGGTTTTGGTCAAAATTCCGACATTAAGAATCCCTTCAGGGTCAAAATCTCGACAAAGTCAGCCAAGTTAGTTTAATATTGGCTAGTTTTTTCGGGATTTTGACTCTGTTGAGATTTTTGACCTAAAAATGGCATTATTCTGCAATACAATCATAACTTGATCAGAATCTGATTAGTGTCCGATGCGATTTTTAATTTTTAATACGATTATGGTTGAAATGCAGAAATATGTGAATATTCGTTGGAAATTTTAACAGACATTACATGATTGAAATAGAAGTAGAAATGTCCTCTCTACGATTCGGACAATAACGATAAAGAATATTCTATACGTTGAATTTGGTATCACACTTCTGTGAATGTTAAGCCAGGATGTTAACTATAATTAATTTATTTCAATCAAAAGTAACAATGAACAAGTGGTAAGTGACCAATTCTATTTCTTTTAAATTGTTCATATGCACTTACATATATCTTACATTCTTAAATTATTACTGACCTCTATTATGTTCCACTGAGCATGATCAATTTCCAAAAGTCTTTAAATCTGGCCAACTTTCAATACACTCGAACAATTTTTTGAAAAATTATGATATATTTTTCGTGCAAGTTTGTTTTACTGACTTCACCAATAAATTTTTTGAAAAGCTTATGTTTTCTGGTTTGTTAAATGAAGCCGATGATAGAAACTAAATATATGCATTTTAGTGTTTCAAGCGAATCCGAAATGTTCGCTCGCATGTACAACATATACGTTGCTTAACTGTTAATATTTTTTTGTTCTTTTTAAGGGGAACTTTTACTCAAATGTATTAATATAACTGATTACTTCCTTACATTTTCAATATCTTCAACAGAAATAATATTAATAGAAATACAGTAGTATCATTTGCGGCTATGTGTTCGAGTGACTGTTGGTTAACATAACTAATGAAGTTGCTAGTATAAATAGTACTATCTTCTATATTGTTAAAGCCATTATTTTCGATCACAATTTCTTTATCAGATTTTAAAAATTCTGTTAAAGCTTGGTTAATATTACTAATGAAGTTAATAGTATCTTCTATATTGTTACGTGTAAAGTCATTATTTTCGATCACCATTTCTTTATTAGATTTTAAAAATTCTGTTAAAAATTCGGTACTATTATGAAATTCCAAAGCTTGTTCTGGATCTTTCTCCCAATCTTCCCTTAAAAGATTTTTAAGAATGTTTGGCGTTAATTCTTTAATTTCGATCACCATTTCTTTATCAGATTTTAAAAATTCTGATAAAGTTTCGGTACTATTTTTCCATTTTGAAATAATTTCATGAATTTCCAAAGCTGATGGTCGTTTTTCTGGATCTTCATCCCAACACTTCTTTAAAAGATTTGCATAACATGTTGCTGTGCCTTTAAGAATGTTTGGCCTTAATTCTTTAAAACAAATTTCAATAGCTAAACTTGAATCATTATTTTTATAGTCGGAAAATACAAGTTTTCCCGAAGAAATTTCCCACATAATCATTCCAAAAGAATAAATATCTGATGCTTTAGTAAATGGTTTTCCTTGTAAAACTTCGGGTGAAATATACGGTAAGGCTCCATAAATTCCTTTAGATACTTTGTCTGATGTTTTATTAACTGATATAGAAATTCCTAAATCACCGATATAAACGCTATGTAAGTTATCTTGAAATATATTACCACTATGTAAATCACAATGAATAATATCATTAGTTGAAGATCTAATGCGATATAAGTTAATAATTCCAATTTTTTCTCCCATTTCATTTGTGCAACTTCATAAAGATTCTCACGTAAAGATCCCATTTGTGCATATTGCATAACTAAAATATAATCATTTGTGTATTCATCTTTTGATATTCCATGAAATTGTAAAAATGTAGGGGCTTTAGATCCGATATTTGAATATGCGCAATTAACTTTTAAATTATAATTATAATTATTAATAACAGATGGTAATGACTAAATTATAAAATTTGTGTTAATCAAATATTTACCTCTTTTATAAGTTCCTCGTAACTCTTTTTTGATCCATGAAATAGTTTAAGTGCGACTACTTTCCTAAATGAGCTACCAACCGTACTCCAATAAGCAGCATACACAGTAGCAAATCCACCTTTTCCAATTTTTCTAATAATTTTTAATTCATTAAATGGAATCCATGAAATTAATAAATTATTGTCGGATAATAATTTTTTCAATGAAACATCAGGATTTTCAGAATTAACTATCTTTTGAGGATTATTGCTTTTCGCTTTTTACAGCCATTCAATAGCTTTTTTCTTGATTAGGCATAGTTACATAACCATTTCGATAACATAATCCAAGTTCATATTGTCCGTTGTAATTACCATTTTCAGCCGATCTCGAATACCACAAAAATGCCTGTTCATCATCCTTAGCTATACCTATACCACCCCGATAACACCCCGCGAGATTACTTTGTGCTAAAGAATTACCACCTTCAGCAGATTTCAAATACCATCCAAATGCCTTTTTTTCATCCTTATCTGTGCCTATGCCATTGCTGTAAGAAGTTCCAACATTAAATTGTCCACTCGAATTACCACCTTCAGCAGATTTAAAAAATACCACTCAAATGCCTTTTTTTCATCCTTCTCTGTGCATTCGCCATTCAAATAGTAGGCCCCAAGCCAGCACTGTGCATCAGAATTGCCATCTTCAGCAGATTTCAAATACCACTCAAATGCCTTTTTTTCATCCTTCTCTGTGCCTATGCCATTTCTGTAGCAAACTCCAACGTGAAATTGTCCATTCGAATCACCACCTTCAGCAGATTTTAAATACCACTCAAATGCCTTTTTTTCATCCTTGTCTGTACCTATGTCATTACGGTAACAACTTCCTACATTAAATTGTCCTTTCGAATTGCCACCTTCAGCAGATTTTAAATACCACACAAATGCCTTTTCTTCATCCTTGTCTGTACCTATGCCATTGCTGTAAGAAATTCCAACATTAAACTGTCCATTCGAAACGCCACCTTCAGCAGATTTCAAATACCACTCAAATGCCTTTGTTTCATCCTTGCTTGTGCCTATGCCATTTCTGTAACAGTCTCCAACATTATATTGTCCATTCGAATTGCCACCTTCAGCAGATTTCAAATACCATTCAAATGCCTTTTTTTCATCTATATCTGTGCCTTTGCCAATTCTGTAACAGGTTCCAACATTAAGTTGCGAATGTCCACCTTCGTCAGATTTCAAATACCATTGTCCTTTCGGATTATCACCTTCAGCAGATTTTAAATACCACACAAATGCCTTTTTTTCATCCTTATCTGTGCCTATGCCATCTTCGTAGCAAACTCCAACATTAAATTGTCCATTCGAATTGCCACCTTCAGCAGATTTCAAATACCACTCAAATGCCTTTTTTTCATCCTTGTCTGTGCCTATGCCATTATCGTAACAGAATCCAACATTAAATTGTCCATTCGAGTTGCCAACTTCGGCAGATTTTCAAATACCATTCAAATGCCTTTTTTCCGTCCTTATCTGTGCCTATGCCATTATGATAGCACACCGCGAGTTTATATTGTCCATTCGAATCGCCACCTTCAGCAGATTTCAGATACCACACAAATGCCTTTTTTTCATCCTTGTCTGTGCCTATGCCATAATGATAGCACGCCGCGAGATGATATTGTCCTTTCGAATTGTTACCTTCAGCAGATTTTAAATACCACTCAAATGCCTTTTTCATCCTTCTCTGTGTCTTTGCCATTAAAGTAGCAGTATCCAACATTACTTTGTCCATTCGAATTGCCGCCTTCAGCAGATTTCAAATACCACTCAAATGCCTTTTTTTCATCCTTATTTGTGCCTATTCCAATATTATAACAGATTCCAACATTAAATTGTCCATCCGAATCGCCACCTTCAGCAGATTTTAAATACCACTCAAATGCTTTTTTTCATCCTTGCCTGTGCCTATGCCATTATTGTAACAGTATCCAACATTAAATTATCCATTCGAGTTGCCACCTTCAGCAAATTTCAAATACCACTCAAATGCTTTTTTACTATCCTTATCTGTGCCTATGCCATTATGATAACACACTGCGAGTTTATATTGTCCTTTCAAATTATCACCTTCGGCAGATTTCAAATACCACACAAATGCCTTTTTCTCATCCTTCTCTGTGTATACGCCATTCAAGTAGCAGTCTCCAAGCAAGTATTGTACATCAGAATTGCCATCTTCAGCCGATTTCAGCAACAATTCAAAAACATGTTTTTCATCCATGATAACTTTTGAATTAAAATTATGCCAAATAATAAATTTTTTACGTTAAAATAACAAAATTTATATACCATTTTTTTTTAACTATCTTAGTGTATCTATATATACGTGTTATAAGTATAAAGTAGCAGGAAATACAAATTGGGACTTATAGAAATGCTACATTAATTCGGATTCTCCGATATAATCTATTGAAATTGCCCAAATAACTTATGCACTTAAGCACCTTTCGAGAACACAACGATTTGAAAACGAAAATAAAAGTATTTTCAGCTTTAACACATAATAAAGTTCACTGTCCGAAATAATTTCAAACTGAAGACAAATGTACTACTTTTATTATTATTATACTAGTGGAATCATTGTCTGATTGGCCGATTTAAATCTTTTTGTTTTGTTTAAAAGATTCTCTCGAAGGTTACAACATTTCATTAGTTTATTTATGTTTATAGGTGAGGAAACAATATCCTATAATTATGATTTTATCGAAATTATTAGTCAATTAGATAAGAAACAAAAATTATGATTATGCTATCTTAATATGAGGAGAGTTTGAGTTGATAGTTAAAATAATAAATATTTTATTGATAAAATTCATTGATACATTTATCAGGTGAAATAACATATCTAAATGCTAGAAACGAGTTGAATGAATGTAGTCTCACAGCGGAGATTTGCTAAAATTCGTCAAGTTCAGTATTATAATAATTACGATTTTTTATCGTATGCAGGTAATAGCCCACGACGAGTTTGTAATTATAATGCAGGTTATCACTATAGTTTGTTAAACTAGGTCTCGGAGCACTATATATTTAATTAATCTATAGACATGTTACACGAATATGCAAGAATACGCAGGAGATGACCGGAATCCAGGACATTTTTTAGTACTGTAGTATTTGATCTAAGTCCTTCGCTACGCTCTGGACAATGAATATTTGCATTCGGTATTTCAGAAGAATCCGGACATTCGCCCAGAATTTAACGAAATTTGCATAAACTAACACATTTCCACACAATAATCGCGTGCTTTAAAAATTTTTTTGTGAGTGAACTAATCGTAATTGCCTGTGGTTTTTTCGCATATCGATACGTTATAAGTTGAAAACACATACGTACGTCGTAATATTGAATCGTAATGCACAAATGATTGGACATACAAAGATGAATAGATTATCAATAAATAATGTAATGAGTCATAATGATAAAAACAGTTTAAAAATAAACAATGTATCGTTATGTTACGTCAAATTAAAATTTTGATTGCAGAATCAAAATTAGTATATAGAATTTATTACAGTATTATAATAATTTTAATAATTCACATCAATTTTAATCTCACACGAATCTTTAATTAATACCAATAAAAATAACTTTGCAATTAATAAATGTAAATATTTAGCTCAATTTTAATCAAGAATCATTTTCGCAATTGAGTCATATGATATGACACCTTGCATTTACAAATTCATATAGAATTACTTTATTCATACATTTAAAATTCACATGATTCGAGTGAGATAATGATAAGGCCTGAACCTTAACTAATTCTGGTTTATCTTGAGTTGAGTAGAAATGGAAACAAGGGTTTTCAATTACAGTTAGTCAAATCATACAAAAACGAATTATGATGAGTCAGGAAGTTTATGATTGAAATTTTAATATATCAGATATAGAAAAACATATGTTATCTGGAAGACCGTAACGGTTAAATTGATATCTTACGTAATTGGAAAAATAAAACATCATTTCTCTTTACACAGGATTAACGAATTAAATAAATAAAGTACTGTATAACCGGTAAAATGTTTATATTATGCAAATTAGTGTGAGAATGCCGAAATCACATTATTACATAAAAAGCCAGTCGGTCTAATCTTTTTCTGAAGGAGATTAAGTTTGGTTGAACTCGATTGAACCATTGTTCAAAATAATGAATTAGACTAATAAACAAACGAAATGTTAAACGGTATGCAAAAAAACAAATGTAGACCCTAAGATAAACATTAGTTTATTAATTTCCGTAATTGGCTATTCATTTACATACAATGCAATGGACAATGGATAACAAAACTCGATAAGTAAATAAATAAAAAAAAATACTGAACCATGAAATAGATGATTAGCGTTGATACTTCTCTGTTGTCTAATGATGCATCATCATTGACATCACAGATTCGCAAGGGATATTTCCTTTCTTTAAAACAATACAGAATAGTTTACACGGTTTTCACATATAAAAGTAAGAGTTGTCTGTAGGTTACCTAAATAAAAGTTTGTGTTTTTTGAAGCGTTAAAAAAAAATGACGACTGTAAATTACATAATAATTGAATGCCATTTATATTTTAATTTCTCGACATCGAGAACAAATTATTAATCAAACAAATAGTGATAGTAAAGAAAATGGTTCCGACAAAAAATTGAAGACTTTCAGTGAAGCAGTTTCAAAAATACCAGAATTGGATTTTCGTTGGACTTTGGCGAATTTGTCACACAAAAGTTCAACAATCTCGCATTAAAGATTGTGTTGTAACTTTAAATTGAATAATGACATCTCAATATATCTCCTAAAAGATAAATTAATAAATTAATTAGTATACTGTCTTTAACCTTAAAGTTGCGCAACACTTGTAACAGATTTCTTACTCAGTTGAGTTTTGCTGTAGAACTTTCTTCATCGTTTTCTTTGGTTCTACATTGCAATTGTGAAAGAGGTGAAAGATTACGTAAACAAATAAATAAAAAAGTAAAAAACAAATGCACGCAATTATCCCAGACTATCCATAATAGTTGTGATATTTCCACGCAATCGTAGTGATAAACTATCTCTCCCTTAAGTTAATCCTTAAATTAATTAAGCATAAGTTCAATTGCCAAAATCACCTATATTTATTAAATTAATTAGTCATATTACATACAAGCTTTATTCTAACATATAAATTACATATTACAAAAGAGATATATATGTAAGGATGTCATAAAAATTAGAAAACTTTTACACATAAGTTTACATAAATTAGAAATACAGTATTATGTGCAAAAAAGATGCAATATGTACAGTATAAGAATGTGGAATTAATAAGAAAAATGATTTACCAGGAAAATATAATTACTTTTGTATTTATGCGCAAAAGAAATCTATAATGCATGAAAAATAAAGTAATGTAATATGAAAAAAATTAAAAGGCTCTATATTGCTAATGTCAGTATTCGTACTGTATTGTTCCATATTTTAATCATAATTTCCTAGATTTATGGAAAGTAGATGTCCCGTATTTTCATTTGTTCTTAATTCAGAAATCATCTCATTGCCTATTTATCTTTAATTGGCGTGGTTGAGAGAAATCAGCACCAAGAAAAAGGAAAAATACATAGCTACCATCCTTTGTAATGGATGCAGAATTGGTCGAATTATAATAAGATGTTTGGGTATTAGTGTTGTAAGGATTTGATTGTTTGATCAATAAGATAATTGGCAATGGGATTAGGGGTTTAATCAATAAGTATTTAAAAGGGTGGGCCAATCTATAGGTTGACCTACCAGTTTTTACCTGATCTGTCACTATCTGATCAGGGTTACCCACCTATCCATGGATAACCTAGATGATACCAAACTCTGGTCAATTCATTAATGCCAATTATAGAAAGAGCTTAATAATAATCAGTTAAGTCAGCTTTACATAAATTGACTTGGCTAAGTTGACTAACCATTTTGAGTTGATTTTTTAACTATTAACTTGGCTAAGCTGACTAACTAACTTGAGTTGATTTTTATCTATTGACTAGTATTACTAGTTGTACCAAAGGCACAATTATTTATATACTATAATTGTACTTATAAATTTTTTCTGTACTTATAAAATAAAATATAAATAGACATTAAACTAGACAACTCAAATATTAAAGTAAAAGCTAAAAAAGCCTAGATCTTAAATAAAAAGCATTAAAAAAAAAAATCAAAATTAGCTTTATGCTAAAGTGTTAGATCACAGATGTAAAAAAATTGCTTTTGTACAATATAACCTTTTTTGTATTTGGTTAACCAGCTATCAACTGATTTTGCTGAATTACCTAATTAAGGGGTTGTCTAAAGCCATGTACCCACGTGACATTTTTGTGTAAATCAACCAAACAGAGTTGCAAAATTTTGTTTACACAGATCAGCCCGAAGAAGTCAAAAAACAAAAAAAATGCAAGAACATAAAAACGGTATTCTAAACCTATCTTGGGCCATTAATAAAAAATGTCGAGAAGGTAATTTTACTTATATTTATCCTAACCCTAACCCCAACCCTAATGCTAAACAGACTCTGATACGAATTTTAACTAAAATTTCAAAAAATCATGTGGGTACATGGCTTTAGCCATCCTCCTAATTAAGCATTTTTTCAATCAGTTAAGGGTAGAGGATATGTAGATCATTTTTATTAATAAACTAGTTACTAAAAATTTTATATATAATAATAAGGAAAATTTTTATTAAGTAATCATATTAAATTTTTAAATAAAATTGTAGAGGAGGTTTTTCTGATTCTAACAGTGGTTGAATCATTAAAATTAGCCCAGTAGAACATAAGATATAGTTGTTTTTATTTTTGCAACCCTATTTTACTTATTGTTTACACGTGATTTGATTAGCCAATTTGTGATCGCCCCCTCTGAATAGACCCACTCCCGCAAAAGTTGATACTATAAAAACTTTATCAAATTTTATTCAAAATTAATAAAAATTTTAAGATATGTGTAATTTTTTATTATGAACAACTTTACTTAGTACATAAATACAATTTATATAGTAAAAAAATTAACTTTTATATGTAGCAACTTTTAAATTCACAGTAAAAATATTTTTTGGTCACTCGTTTATTAATAGAAATAATCTACATACCCTCTACCCTTAATCATATTTCTTTTGGTTCAGATTGGTTACCCAATTATAGACCAACCAGTTCAAATCACTATGTGAAAAATTTATTCGAAATTGTATTGCTTAGTATAGAACCCTTTTTTTAAAATTATGCCTATTTAGTATTGTTAATTAATGCATATATGGTCTGATTGGAATGTAATCTTATTAAATTAATCAACATATGATAATATCGAGTAATAATAGCATACTTACTTTTATTACATTATATTAAGTTCTTGTACTCCTAATAACATTGGGAAATTAAAAACATTAATAATCTGTAGTGATCTTCAAATTTATCGAATTAGTGCAGAATCTTGTTTAAAAAATTGCAAAGATCTTCAAAATTTAGATTTTTGTAGTTCTTCGCAGATTTTTTGCCCAAAATCTGTGCAATTTTTTAAAAAGTATAAACTTCGCAGATTTTTTGCCCAAAATCTGTGCAAATTTTTAAAAAGTATAAACTTCGCAGATTATAATAGGCACTACCTGCGATAATCTTCAAAATCATGAGAAAAACAATAAACAAAACAAAATGATAAATAAATAAATAAACAAACACGTTTTTTTTTATTATATTATTTTTTTTTTTAAATTCGAAATAAAATGATAGGAATAAAAAGTAAATTTCCGGCCATAATAAGGAATAACTGGAATTTACTTTTATTCCATATATGCACGTACTTATATATACTGTATATTCATTTTTCTTTTATTTTTAAATTTTAAATTGTTTAATTCTTTTATCAGTTTTTTTTTATTCTTTATTTTTTTTAATATTTTTTTTAATAAAAATTTTTTGATTTTATTATTATTATTAGTATTTTTATTTTTTATGTATAAATCTTTTTTATTATTTTAAAACTTTTTTTTAAAAAAATTAAATTATTTTATTTATTTTATTGGATCATTTTTTTTAAATTAAAATTATTTTATCAGATCATTTTTTTTTTAAAAAATTAAAATTATTTTATTGATTCATTTTTTTTTTTAAAAAAAATTAAAATTATTTTATCGGATCGTTTTTTTTTAAAAATTAAAATTATTTTATCGGATCATTATTTTTTTTATTATTTTTTATTTTTAATAAAATTAAAATTACTTTATCAGATCGTTTTTTTTTATTTTTAAAATTAAAATTATTTTATTGGTTCGATTTTTTTTTTATTATTATTTTTTATTTTTTATAATTTAAAATTTTTTATTCGTTTTATTATTTAAATTATTTTTTTTTGACTGGCTTTTTTTTATTTTTTTTTTTTATTTTTTTTTTTTTTTTTTTTATTTTTTTTTTTTTTTTTTTTATTTTTTTTTTTATTTTTTTTTTTTTTATTATAATTTTTATTTATTTAAAATTTATTTCGGTTGTTTTTTTTTTATTTTTAAATTTTAGATTTTTTTATTTTTTATTTTCGTATTTTTTTTTAATTATTTATTTAAATTTATATAATTTTTATTATTTAATAATTATTATTATTTTCTTTTAATGTTTTTTTTTATTTTTTTATTATTTTTTTCTATTTATTTATTTTTTTTAATGTAAAATCTTTTTTTAATCTTTTTTTTAATTTATTTTTTTTTATTTTAAATTATTATTATTTATTATTTTTTTAAGATTTTATCGGGATGATCAACTGGATATAAATAGATAAGTTTATTTGGAGGTTTTTTTTGTTATTTCTTTTTTTTTGTTTTTTTTTGTAAGTTATATAGTAACATTTAATATATTTTTTGTTAGTTTCGCCCATTTCAGCGTTCTTTCGTTGCAGGCGCGTTTACCTTCGTCGTTGGTATCATCTAATTTTTGGAGTTGAAAAGAAGAAGTTCACATTGCAAATTTAGAATGACTAGAAATGAAAGCCTTGGATCGTTACGTCCATTTTGGTAGTTTTTTGCTAGTGGATTACTGTTATTGGTACAATCCGTACAGCAAATTATCATTTTCTATTTTAAATTTTTTTTCAGCGTTTTTCATGCAGTACTAATTCAAAATAGGTCTTACTTCTTTGGTACGTTACTGGATATATTCGTTGTTGGTGCCGAGTTTGTAATGCTGTGTTTGGCGCTTCGTTTTGTCATTTCGTTTGTTGTTTTGTTCATTGTTTTGTTTGTTGGTTCATTTGTCATTTCATTTGTCATACTGGGCATGTTGGTCTTTGATTTTCATAACGCTGTTGGGATTTAGTGGATATGAAAGTTAGTAATTAGATTATATTAGATGTTTAGATAAAAGGACAGTGTCTCTACAGTATTTGTGTAGTGTACAGTAGTGTCTTTACGGCATTTGTTTGGTGTTGTTATAGAATGAATAGTCATTATTTTATTGTATTTTATTATTATTTTATTTTGTATTTTATAATTTTAAGAAGTAGACATTTAGAATAGTTTATATCGCTTATAATGCTTATAACGCTTATAACGATTATAACGCTTATAACGATTATATCGCTTATAATGCTTATATCACTTATAACGCTTATAACGCTTATATCGCTTATAACGCTTATACCGCTTATACCGCTTATACTGCTTGTAATAATTATATCGCTTATAACGCTTATACCATTTATAACGCTTATATCGCTTATGTTGCTCTTGTAAATTAACGCTTATAGCGCTTATTCTAAAATGTATTTAAAGGCACAGAATTTCCCTTAGTCAAGGTAGACTAGATAGATCCAGACATTGTATTTTATCTTTACCTTTATATTATTATCCTCCTCTCTTATTATTAATAAACTCTTGGGATTACTAAGGAACAAACACCTTGGAAGCCCTCTTGTTAAATTAATAAACTGCCTATTATCTCCTGTGTTTTATACCGAACTGCCCTTAGAGAAGAGTATATTTCTTACAGACTAAGAAATTATACCTACCTCTTGGACACCGCTATAAACCGATAAAGGATCCCTGTAGCTGTGTCGTTGTTATAGTAAGGAGTTAAAGAAGGCCTCCCTACTGTAACATTTGGTGCTTTCTGGCGGAAAGCATTAAAAATTGGCGGAAATATTAAAAATAATTAGGAAACATTTAAAAACAGTTGGACATTACCTCTATAATGGTTTCTTCTTTAGAAACAGAATATCCAAAGGATATTATTTTTGGAAAAAGAGGCAATATAAAAGATTCTCAAAACAAAAGCAACAACAAGAAAAACAACAACTTTATCAACAATGGAATGGAATAGTGAAGTCAATTTCTAGTCTTTTAATAGAAAACAACTATTATTTTTCACTTGAAACATGGACACTT
>QKWP01000472.1:235321-255093 GCA_003550325.1 Gigaspora rosea | reverse complement strand
GAAATGCAACTTATTTTGCAAGCTGAATCAGACCTATTATCAGAAAATGATATTGACCCGCTACAAGCAATTTTAGATGAATCCTTCGATACTAGCCACCCAGACTATGACCAGAAGTATGCCCTTGCTGTACTTCGAAGAAACTTTACAGTTCCTGTTGACCTTTGCCAGAAATGTTTATATGTTAAACATCAAGAGGAATTGAATACAAATCAAGGATATTGTGATGATTGCAAACTTCCAGACCCAGAAATTTACTCTCTACCTGCTAAACAAACAATTAAGGAAATTGATGATGTTACACAGTTTTATCAGCTTCAACTACAAGTACAACAACAAGACCAACTGATAAAACAATTACAAGCAAGAATTGAAACCTTGGAAACTACCAATGCTGCTTTATTATGCTTTTTCCAAGAAGAAGCCCAAAATGCTCACCAACGGGCTAATGCCTTGGATATGCTTTGTCAAAATTTTTAGAGAATCCTAGGCAGGATCATAAACTACCTGTTGACCCAGACCAGACCCTTATACCTAGACCTGTAAATATAATTACCCTTGAACATGAAGAATATACCCTATCGACCCAGACCTCTTTAAATATTGGACCACTTAATAAAGAACAAGGCCTAGCTTTTCGGAAATTATTAGAAGAATTTGCAGACCTCTTTGCAAATGATATAACTGAGCTAGGACGAACCAACTTGGTTACTCACTGAATCTATACTGAGGATGTACACCCTATTTGTTCTCGCCCTTATTCTGTACCTCCTAATGAACAAGAATTTATACAAGAAGAAATCCAAAGAATGTTAGAACATAAACTCATTCAACCCTCTGATAGCCCCTGGACCTCACCTGTTGTTCTAGTACGAAAGAAAAATGGCAAATTATGATTCTGTGTAGACTACAGAAAAGTAAATGCAGTTACCAAAAAGGATGCTTACCTTCTACCTCGCATTGATGAAATGCTTAATGCCCTTACAGGATGCTCTTGGTTCTCTACTCTCGACCTTGCAAGTGGATATTGGCAAGTTGCCATGGACCCCCGTGACAAAGAGAAAACTGCTTTTACTACATGATACAGAATTTATGAATTTAATGTAATTCCTTTTGGTCTTTGCAATGCTCCTGCAACTTTTCAAAGGCTGATGGATCGTGTATATAAAGGAATTGCATGAAAATTTGTAGTTGTGTACTTAGACGATACAATTGTTTATTCTAAAACATTTGATGAACATTTAACCCATTTCAAAAGAGTATTTAATAGAATTAAACAAGCAGGACTCAGACTTAATATAGAAAAGTGTACCTTCTGAATGCACCAGTTACTATTCCTTGGACACCTAATCTCTGCTAAAGGTATCGCCCCTAACCCTCAAAAAGTAGAAGCTGTCCAACGGATTCAACCTCCTAAAAACCTCACAGCCCTTCGATCTTTTCTTGGACTTGCAGGATACTATCGCCAATTTATTCAAAACTTTTCATTAATTGCTCACCCTTTGAATTCTTTTCTGCAAAAAGATGAACCCTATCACTAGCAAGACAAACAACAAAAAGCTTTTGAAGAATTAAAATCTAGACTCATTACTGCTCCCATATTGGCCTACCCTAACTTTAAAGAAACATTTATTCTTGCTACCGATGCTTCTTACAATGGCTTTGGAGCCACACTAAGCCAACTAGATAGGAATGGAAAAGAACACCCGATTGCCTATGCTAATAAAAGTCTGCGAAAAGAAGAAATGAATTATGCCACAACTGAACTTGAATGTGCTGCAGTTGTATGGGCCATAGAACATTTTCATAAATATTTAGGCACTACAAAATTCATCTTAGTTACAGACCACTCAGCATTGAAATGGTTACGTACTGCTGAACCCAAAGGAAGAATTGGAAGATGGATCTTGAAGCTCCAACCATACAATTTTGGAATTATTCATAAACCAGGCCGAATTCATTCGAATGTTGATGCCCTCTCTCGGTTACCGACTCAGACCATTGTACCTAATAAATTATATGAATCTTGACCAATATCATAATCTTTACCACTATTTGGACACAGACCAATTTCCAGATGGATTTACTGACCAAGAACAAAAACGACTAATGACCCAGGCTAAATACTTTGAAGTTAGACATCACCTTCTCTATAAAAAGAATAAAAGGAACCCAGACAGGCCACTTAGAGTTATAAAATGGACAGAAGTTGAACCAGTATTATATATGATGCATAAGCACCCCACTGCTGGACATTTGGGAACTGACGCTATGTATTATAAAATATCTGACCGCTATTATTGGGATCAAATGTATAGAGATATACAAGAATATGTGAAGACTTGTGAGGAATGCCAAAGAAGACAAAAAGGTCATAGAAAAGAACCTTTACACCCTATACAAATAGGAAGAGCTTTCGAACGTGTTGGAATTGACCTTGTAGGCCCTTTGCCTATAACTAAACAAAACAATCGATATATTATTGTCGCTACCGAATACCTGACACGATGGCCAGAAGCTCGTGCTGTTCCAGATGCTAGTGCTAATACACTCGCTCAGTTTATCTTTGAAGAGATAATCTGTAGACATGGAACTCCAAAAATTATCTTATCAGACCAAGGTCGCAATTTTATTAGCGAAACTATTAGAATTCTCTGCGAGAAATTTCTTATCAAGCACAAATTCTCTTCTCCCTACCACCCTCAGACAAATGGGATGGTGGAAAGATTTAATAGAACATTGTGTGAATCACTTGCAAAAGTGAAAGGAGATGATGATTGGGATTTGTATATACCTGCTGTTCTCTTAGCATATAGAACAAAAAGACATGCTACCACAGGATATACCCCCTTTCAACTTATATATGGGAGATATGCTATCTTACCAATCGAAGCACTTTTCCCAGTAGAACCTATAGAAATTGATGATGAAATAGACTTACAAGGAAGTATTCTCCAACGTGCTTATGATTTAATAGAGAAATTACCAAACTACCAGAATCAGGCAAGACAAAATACTGAACGATCACAGCAAAAACAAAAAGTCCGTTTTGATGCCAATATTCGAACAGAGACATTTGAAATTGGTGATAAAGTATGGATACAAAGAAAGGAACTAGAAGCCTCTCGCTCAGCCAAATTTGAAGATAAAAGATTTGGACCTTTTCTTATCCATGAGAAATTAGACAATGGTGCTTATAAATTACGGACAATAGAAGGAAAAATTTTACAAAAATACTATAATAGTGATCGTCTTGCTAAATATCACGAGCCACAAACTTGGGAACCAGTAGTTGTTATTGATTCCCCTAGAAATTTCTAGAAGAAATTTGATCTACAAGGGGATGAAACACACAATTTAATTCGTAAAACCTCAAAATGTATTTATACAACTACCCCTTTTGGAATTTTCCCAAAAATGACTACCCCTACATTGCAACCTCAAACCTTGTTAGCCCTCCAATACCTTTTTCAGACATGGAAACAAGATAATGCCGCCCAAAATTATGCATTGTGGATTACATCACAATGTGTATGGTTATGTGATAATAATGATACCACTCAGACTATTGACCTTACTAATGTAATTACTTCTTTTCTTGAGCCAGACTCAAATAATTTTCTGAACACTCTAGAAGACACAGAGCAATTAGAAATTAATTTACCAGAAGTAAATGACACAGAAGAAATAAACCCGAACTTGGAACTAGAAGATATACAAGAAGAAGCGTTAACAGTTCCAATTACTAATCAAGAAGAAGTCACTCCTGCTCCATTACCTGAAAAATTAAGCAGGATTATACAAGATATTATCCAACCTTGTAGACCTCTAACTCAGACCTCTACCCCTCCATATACTGGAATAACGTATCAAGAGAAATTGCAGAAAATTCTCAAATGAATTAAAACTCGAACTAGAAACAGACAAGACCAGACTAAGCTGCTCGAAGCTTATTATTATCTTGGTAATCTTATAGACAAGTATCATATACTCATGAAGATATTCAATCTATAATTGAGAAGACTCAAGGAGAAAGAAGAGCCTGGAACACATGGAAGTGTGCCAAACGAATGAAATTGCTTTTCTCCAACTGACCGATAGAAAACATCTTTCGAACAACCCATATTACTTATACGATGATTACGAGGTTAACCGATACCGAACTTTCTCAAGTCCTTCCCCAAATTAGAACTCACGGAGTTCGTTCTTAAGGGGAGAGAAATGTTATAGAATAAGTTGTAGTTAATTTTGGTAGAAATTAGTTTGAAAATTAGAACTTAATAAGGAAATTTTGTAATAACTGTATTTAGTAATAGTGATATGTGAAATTGATGTGCAATGACACTCAATGATGCTTAGCGACGCTTAACGACGCTTAGCGACACTTAATGACGCTTTGTGACGCTTAACGACGCTTAGTGACGCTTAATGACGCTTAGCGATGCTTAACGACGCTTAGCGACGCTTAGCTCAATAGATATATAAACCCACCTTATTTCCCTTAGTTTTGGACAGATCCAGACATTGTATTTTATCTTTAACTTTATATTTATTATCCTTCTCTCTTATTATTAATAAACTCTTGGGATTTCTAAAGAACAGACACCTTGGAATAGCCCTCTTGTTAAATTAATAAACTGTCTACTATCTCTTGTTGTTTTATACCGAACTGTCTTAGAGAAGTATATAGTTCTTACAGACATAAAAGAAACTATACTTCCCTCTTGCACACCGCTTCACGCCCAAAGTAGGGATCTCAGGAGCCGTGTGATTGTTACTTTATCAGAATTAAAGAAGGCTTCCGGTACAGTAACAATGTTATACTTATCTAATTTTGGTAACCTAACCTGTGTCAGACAGCATTAAGCTTTAATGCTGGTGGGCACTATTATGATAATGCCCCCGGCGGGGTTAGACATAATTCCGGCCCACCCTAACCCTAAATCTAGCCAATTACTGTACATATACTAGATGCATATGTTCTAGATTTAGGGTTAGAGTTGGCCTGAATTCTGTCTAACCCCGCCGGGGCATTATCATGATAGTGCCCACTAGTATTAAGCTTAATGCTGGCCAACCCATGGTTACGTTACCAAAATTAGACTTGTGTAACTTACACAACATTAGCGGCGTGTAACCAAAAATTATTTTTGCAAAACAATGCACTGAGCCTTTGTGTAATATAAGTGCATATATTATTTTGAATTCTAAAAATAGAAATTCTTGTGTAACCATGGTGCGAATAGCAAAAATCCATGGTGCAAATTGCAATTCCTGGTATTATATAATTAATATTTAATAGTTTTCAATTGTTATTATTATTAATACTAATAAAATGTTTTTGGCACTTTGCAGTTTTTGATTTGCTATGTCCAAAAACTATAATCATACTATGAGAAAATTTAAGTTATGATGATATTATTTAATCTTTAATTATTGAGATATATAATCATTTGCTTGTTAAATGTTATAATATATTCATTATAATTCATAATTGATAAATTAATAATTAGTTGTCATTCATTTATTTTTTTAAAAAATTGACTTTTATTAATTACACTTACTTTGTATTTTTAAGATTTAAAAAATAAACTTCTGTTTGTCATACACACTTTGTATCTTCTAAACTTGGACAATATTAATAATATGTATTGGTAAATCACACACCAGAACAGTAAGGTTTATAATAATAAATCATAATAGAAACTATAATAATTTCAATACAAACTAACCCAACTCTAAATACAGATTGTGATTATTAGAATAACAAGCAAGTTTTGTATAAGAACTTTTATAGTAATTCTTAATAAAAGCACAATAATTTTGTTGCAAACTCAACTTTAAAATGCCAAGTAAGTTTGTAACAGGATTTTTATAGTAATTCATGATAGAAATTCTAATACTAATTCACTTTTTCATCATTACTTATATAATCTACAATGGCTTATCCATAATTGTGAGAGTAGTGTGTATTAGGTATATTGCTAAAAACTACTACCAACACTTCTATCTAATCAAACAATTATTTTTTAATTGTGCAAGACTCTTGAATCTTGAATTTGTATGCAAAAAGGAGTATGATTGTTTGGTCCAGATCTCAAAGTTCTTTTAGGGTCTTGCTATAGTATAATAAGTATTTTGGGATTTCTTATAAATAATCTTCTGTTGGTGGTTCAAATTCATTCTACTTAGGCCATGCAAAGTTGATTTTTTTTTATTTTGTATTACTGTACATAGATTTCAAAATTCAAAATGAACAGATAGATTTTTTTTAATTTACTACAAATAAAATAATGTTCACATTTAAGGTTACAAGGATAATTTTTTATTTAACACAACAAGGAATCAAAAAATTGAAATGGCAATTAGAGTTTTCCTGTTAGTCCTATTAGACAATTACAGAAAATTAAGGTCTTTACAGACATCAAATAAAAATAGTAGAAAAAATAGATATCAAAAATTGAACAATTGGTACAATTGAAATCTAAAAAAAAAATTAAAAAAAATGGGACAGCAGGTAATACAAAAAAAATTAATTTGAATGGCTTATATAATTCTTTATTTTAGTTGCAATAGTTAATAAGCTCTAATGCAATTATTAATATTATTAATAATCATTATATGAACAAAAGTAAAATTAGATAATACGAGCGATTAATCTAACAATGGATTAATTGATTAATAAATCAGGTAATTAAGTTTTAATGATTTATGATTTTATATAAAGATAATTAATTTAATTTTTTTTTAATTGGGTTATACTAAACAAAATTCAAAGCATAAGTTACAAAGTTACAAACTAATAACACAACTTAGAGTAACAAATATTCTACAGATTAAGATAAGTTTAATAAGTAATTTATTACAACAATTTTGGATTAAAGAGAAACTTTTTTAGAGCTAGCACTTCTACTCTTATTTCAATACAAATTAATTCAACCTTAACCAAATACTATAATGCATATTAACAACCTATTAGTATTTTTTTTAAATAAACTCTTTTGTCTATTAACTGTTTTCAAATAAAACCTTTATATCCAATATCTACTTTTCAAATATAACCTTTTAAAAAAAGGGCCTGTATTATCAATTTTTCAAATATGATCTTATATAAATTGTTTAAGTTCTGGCAAAGTAGTTTGAAATATTTCAGACTTATAGGATAAAACTAAAATTCTTCAATATGAAATCTTTTAAATTTAAAGTTAGTTTTATCTGAAATACTGTAATATATATAAATTATATTAATTCGATACAAACTAACTCATTTACAAACTCTGGATATTACAATAGTAAGTTCTATTTCTGCTTTTTACAATAACTCAATATAAATTAGAATAAATTTAATTTCAAATACAGCCAGACCTCTTTAAATGCATATCGTTGGAACCAAACTTTTGGAGGTATGCATTAAAAGAACAATAAGAAAAAATGCATTTATAGAGGTTTGGTATATATTTGGGCCAAAAAACTGACATGCATTTAGAAAGGTTATGCACTTAGGGAGGATGCATTTAGAGAGGTCCGACTGTATATACTAAATTGCATAGAAGTTTCAATAATTCAAATACAAATTGATTCAATCTTAACCAATAGAAAATTATTAAAAAAGTAAGTTCTATAACAGAATTATTATAGTAACTTACAATAATAATCACAATAATTTGAATACAAACTAACTTAACCTTATAGGACCCTAAAATATATATAGATAGGACAGGTATGAGTTTGCTTATTTTTGAGGTTTTTTATGCAGATCTTTTCTATTTATAGTAATTTTTTGCTTATTTTTGAAGTTTTTTTGCAGATTTTTTCTTTTTTAGTAACCCTATAATTAATTTGACCTATCTATGTATATTTCGGGGTCCTAACCTTATACTAAAATAGCAAGTAAGTTCTGTAACAACAATTATTGCAATAATCTACAATTGTGATAATTTAACAAAAATTAAACTAATTTAATCTTAAAACTAATTTAATCTTAACAGACTTAGACATCAAAGAAATTTATAATAATAATATTTTGGATTATTTGGTAGTAAGAACAGAAATATATGACTGATACTAATTGGTTGCATAATGACTAACTAGTATTAGTTATATATTTTAGTTAAAGATCAATTCACTAATACAAGTAACCAAAATATTAAATAATCAAATATCTTTTCTTATAAATATAATAGCACTATTGTAATATTTGTGAAAATTATAAAATTAGATCATTTTACTTAATAAAATCTTTGAAGTAAAAGAGAGCCATTTGTTCTAGTATACTAAAGTTTATTTTGTTTATATTAAATATTAGTATATTTCTTAATCTATTTGTTACCAATAGCTGATCATACTGGTTCTGTATGGCATCACATGCTGCACAGCTACCATATAATAGAAATAAGCAACTAAATATCAAATCATTCAAATTATTAGTTGAAATTGTACTCAAAAATAAGCACCTCTATAGTAAAAAAAAGAGTGCTTATTTCAGAGAAATACAGTAATATTATTAAAAAACCTATATTAATTTGCTATAGAACTACCTATACTAAATTTAATCTTAATATTTTGTTATACAAAAATCAATTATATTCACATAGCTTACTGTATTTGCCTAACATGTTTCTTGTTTACTTATACAAAATATATATACAATCCATTTTGAAATTATGTATTTCTGTTTTGAAATTGTGTATTTTTAATGAAATTGTATATTTTCATTTTGAATACATGTATTTCTGTTTTGAATTGCTTACTAATGCAAAAATAAAAAAATATTTACATGTTTGAATTATGAATTTTTATATATAAAGCCATAAAAAATCCCTTTGTTGAAATTATGATCCAAATAATACACTTTTATATTTGATAAATATAACTTTGCAAGCCCAAAAAACATTTAAATATTTTAATTTAAAGACTCAACCTGAAGAGCCTATTGACCTGAAGAATAACTTGGTAACCTGGTAATTTGATAATCTGAAGACTAAACATGTAAATGTATTTATTTAATAATAGTAATTATAAAAGTTTCATTAATTAAGATACAATAAAAAGTTTTTTTTTAATTTTATTTTTAATATAGTACTAGAAACCTATACTCAACAGTTATACAAAGTATTTTAATAGTGTTTCAATTGTTTAAATGGCTATAACTTTTTATCTAAAAAGTTTTAAAAAATCTGACTAGTAACTTTGTAGAGCTATATTAGCTCTACATTTGTGTTAATTATTTTTTCAAATATTATCAATATAAAGAGTTGATACATTTTGAAAGTTGAAATTTTATATATAAATTATAAATTTATATATAAATTTCAATTTTTAAAAGCATTAACTCTTTATAGTAATAAGATTTTGAAATGATATTTGGCACATATATAAAGCTAATATAGTCTACAAAGTTATCATTCAGATTTTTTTAAAACTTCTTAGATAAAAAGTTATAGCCATTTAAACAATTGAAACACTATTAAATAATTTGTATAACATTAAGTATAGGCTTTTAGCACTATAAAAATAGAAAAAGTTATTTGGTATTTGGATTAAAATATTTAAATTCTTTTTTGTAAAGTTATATTTACAAATAAACATAAAGCTTAAATTTGGATTTATCAAATTTTTTTTATAGTGCACTAATTACTCTTTTATTTGGTTTTGAAATTTTTTTTATTAAAGTTACTCTTGTTAAATTATTTTTTGATTTTCTTTTTTTTCTCATTTTTTCTTTTATTTTTTCTTCTTTTTATGTTTATTTATATTTTGTAAATAACTACATTTAACTGGTAAAAATACCTTCCCTAATTATATATAATGTAATGTAGTATAGATATAAGGTCCTGATTTCAGTTTTCATAAGATTTCAGGAGTCCTGAACATTTTTACTTAGAGTCCACGATCCAGTTTACTAAGTACATTTTTGAGATATAGCACTTCCAGTGATTTTTACTACTGGTTAAAATTAGCAATTGCCTTATTTTTTATTTTTTTATTTTATTTATTTTTTTTTTATATTAAGACTCTCAATATAAAGAAAATCAATCTCAAAATCAAAAAAATTTAAAAATCTCAAAATAAAGAATAGAGTGACTTAATAATATTGAGAGTATCTTTAAATTCATGATAATTTGAGTAACAAGAGTGACTTGTATTAATTAATTTTTTTAAATAACAAGAGTAATAAGAGTAGCGCTTGTATTATTATTATTATTTTTTTATATAACAAGAGTAATAAGAGTGACTTGTATTAATTTTTTTATAGTCATATGCAGATAAAAAAATAATATGCATATTTATTTATTGCAAATTTGCACTGAGCTTCCAATAATATTTGCAAATGCATGTAGGCTGAATTTTGTGCAGAATTGCGCCAGTATAATTTAGAATATATTGTATAACAAAGTAAATAAATATAAATAAAAAACAGTATATCAGCTGTAACAGTACAAATGATTTAAACAAAAATTATTTGCTTAGTTATTATTATGAATATGGAAGGAGTTGAAAAGAACAAAAACAAGGCATTCACATATTACCAAAAATCAGCAGATATAAATAATTCTAATAGGATGTACCAAGTTGGATATTGTTATAATTTAGGAATTGGAGTCGGAATTGATAAGCACAAAGCATTTACATATTATTTGAAGTCTGCTGAGTCAGGTAATCACATGGGAATTCGAAAAACTGCTATTTATTACTATTATGAAATTGATGTTGAAAAAAATAATGAGAGATATTATGAATAGTATAATAAGTAAATTTTTATTTTTTATTATAAGGTTTGTAATTTTTTAAAGCAAGCATTTACACAACCCTATAAGAAAATTGGACCAGATCGGCACGGGTTCCATCAGATAGGTATGGGCCTTTGTAGCACAGGTCAAGATCTGAATTTGTACTGGTATGGTCTGAATTGGTACAGATTCTGTGAACCGTGTGGGACCGTATTCCTGTGCCAATTGGACCATTAGGGTAGCTACGCGATGCAGTCGCGCTAAAACCAGGAATGTACTAAATGTACGTATCATAGTTAAGATGTCACAATGGTGTAACATCTCAATTTTTCACATATTGATTATAAATTCACTTACGAATTTATTACGATACTTGGTGATAATTACAGTTTTGATAATTGTATGATCAATATTAACTATCTTGACTAATACAACAATTCCCACTCTATACCTGATTTAGATACAATACATTATTAATCAAAAATGTAGTAATAATCTATGACAAACCATTATGAACAAACTGGCCATATATCCCCAATCATGTAGACGATCAAAATGTTACAGATTTCTAGAATATCGTGTAGTAACTACTATTATAAATTTTTTGAATGATCTAAAATGTCATAATGCGCAGGTAATTACTTCTACTAAAAACGGCTTAAGAACATTAATTAAACCATCCCTCACATATTTCATGTGATCATACTGGTATATTGTAATTGTGAATAAATGAAAATCATTATTCCAACCAAAAAAGATTTTTGTAGTGCATTAAAAAAGTTGAACGAAACCATTCCTTTCACATTTTATGTGATCGTACTGGTATTATGAATCATTTTTTTAATAAAAGTTGGCTAAAATTTAAACCCAATTTTACTTTAAATGGCAAGCCATTCATTATAATAATGAAGTATTACAAATGACATCAGATTATCACTTCAATAAAGTAAATGATTGGCTTATATGTGCCGCTGTGCGGCACATATAAGCCAATCATTTACTAAGGAAGAACAAATTTTTGCATCTTATGACCAATTTACAATAAGTTTTATACATGAAATTGTTGGATTGGGTTAGAGTGGAAGTTAATACATGATCTACATGCTGCATAAACTGCTGCATTCTTGATATAAATATATAAACGTCCTAACTAAATTTTACTTCGCTTTAACCTCTTTCTAAAATTAGAAATTTTATGATACATATAAAACAGGTAATAATCATGAGAAAAAATGTATACCAATCAGCTTTAAGATTTTGCCTTTGATTTAGATGCCAGTAAAACCATTCACTTACATTCCTGGTATAAATGGCTCAGTTTTGTAGTAGTTACTAGTCGAATTGGCACGGGAT
Source organism: Gigaspora rosea (assembly GCA_003550325.1). NCBI lineage: Eukaryota > Fungi > Glomeromycota > Glomeromycetes > Diversisporales > Gigasporaceae > Gigaspora > Gigaspora rosea. The sequence goes on along the minus strand of QKWP01000472.1, from coordinate 243,010 downwards.
TTGGCACGCGTAATGCACATAAATACATGTGCTACCATGATAATGATATAGATTAACTATTAAAATATAAATTTATATAAGTAATCAATATAAGATGAACAAGCTATGAAGCAAAATTTTGTAAGGAATTTTTTTTGTGAGATATCGCTCTTTTTTTGAAAAAAATTCCTTTACTGATCTTTCACTCTCATGAAACGAGCCAAAACATGTGTAATATACACATAAGAGGGATTAAGGTATTATGATAAAGTGGGTATTGTGATGAATTTGGCATATCTTGTGATCCAGTAGTCAAAATTAAATGTTTTGTACACTATTTAATTCATCTCACTGTGATGAATCAAATGGTACCAAATTCATTCATTTCTAATTACTGGATCATTCGATGATGACCTTTAAACAAGTTTTTATTATAAATAAGAAATACAGCATATTTAAAAAAAAATTTTGCTCTAAATAAATCCGTTTTGTAATATTGCTTTGCAATAACAATTTTACATAAATTCAAATTGTTTATATAGTTCGAGAAACTTTTTCTTTAAATACTTTATATAAAATGGATTGGGTATTTATTAGGTATTGAACTAATTATAGTAATAGAACCAGAGAGTAAGACGCATCTCCAGATGTGAGACAGCAGGTACTAATGAATTCATATTAAAATTTTTAAGATCTTTTTGTGTATAACGACCCATAATAATTGTATATTCCTCTTAATTTTTAATTCTGATTGGTCAATTTTAAAGATCAGGACTATAACACATTAATAAAATAGATCTCTATGAAAATTCTTGCGCTATAAAAACATATTTATTTCATGTATTAAACACTAAACAAACTCGAGCATTAAAAAGAAAATAAATATCATACTGTAGCAAAATTGTGTCTATTAAATTTATTACACTACTTTGTTGTCATGTTTATCATTACTGCTTCGTTACGTTATATTGAACATGAAACCTCTAATACTAATAGACAAGAAATTATTAGTGCAGCACTTAAAAAATTAAATGAGCTCTCTATTGGTTCCAAAAACCCAAGCTTAAACAGTGTTGCAAAATGCTTTGGGCTTTCAGAAGCCACACTTTGATAGGCCGCAAAAAAATGGTAAACCTCTTGGTTGTTTGGGACCACCAACTGTTTTTACTAAACATAAAGAAGACCAGCTTGCTAGCTATTGCATTAATATGCAAAAGCTTGGGTTTGGTCTCACAAAAGAAGGGTTAACAATTGTATAGTAGAAATTATGTGTTTGAATAAACGAGAAAATCTGTTTGGTGATAAGGGCCCATGCCATTATTCGTGGAAGCACTTTATGAGGGCTCACCTTGAACTATCATTCCATACTCCTCAAGAATTAACAGAAGCGCATGCGCAACAAGCAAATAAAACAGTGTTAAAGACCATTACAAAAAACTTAAACAGATTATTCATAAGAATTTACTTACGCCGTACAGATTTGGAACATAGACGAAACTGGTTTCGTCATTGTTCCTAAATCTGAAAAAGTAATTGCACAAAAAAGTGCACGGCAAGTGCATAAAGTTTCACATGGGAATTCTCATGAACATATCTTATTGGCACCAAAATCTCTGCCATTATGTCATATATTCCACCCTTAATCATTTACAAAGGTGTTCGTACAATCCCTGGTTTGTTAGAAGGTGCACTACCTGGAACTGTAATGGGTTTTACAAATACCGAGTATATGCGCGAAGACCTTTTTCAAATGTATCTCAACTATTTTATTAGTTCAGTTCTACCTGCTCATCCAGTTTTGTTGATTTTTGACAGTCATAAAAGCCATATTAATTACACAAGTGTCGACTTTTGCTGTCAAAATAGTATCCTTCTTTACATGCTTCCATCTCATACAACACATGCTTTGCAAAGCTAAAGAATAAATATAATAAAGCATATGAAAAGTATCATAATAGTAATAATAGTATAATAGTAACAAAGCATACTTTCGCAAGAATTCTTGGCCCAGCTTTTCTTGAAACCTACACACCACTCATGATTAGTAATGCCTATAGAGCAATAGAAATATGGCCATTTAATCCCAATGCTATTAGCCCTGACTGTTTAAGTGCATCACTAACTACAGAAAAATTACTTGACTTATTTTTATGCAGCCAACCTCTCATTCAACCTTCTATTCAATCTCTTATCCAGCCTTCTGTTCAGCATGTTGAACCAGGTTCTCTATCTCAACCAAATTATTTTTATCCTACAAGACTAAATATCAACTTGTTAACAGAAGAAAATAAATACTTAAGGATAAAAATGAATTTTTAAAAGCTCAACTTGAATTAGTAAAAGAGAAACTAGATGTTTACAAAATCCTGGAACATGTTCCTTACGTTTGGCTCTTAAATATCCAGTTCATAATAAATCTTTCCAGGTAGTTTCTAAAAACCAACCAGACTCTGAGAACAAATCTGATTCTCCTCCAAAGTAAAAGAAAAAGACAATCCCTTTTGCTCGACTTCTTATAGACGTGAACAGTTGTCGACAATTAAAGGAGACAAAAGGACCCCGGACATCTCTAATATAGGTCATAAATGATCTGCATAAATTTGGAGGTTTCTGCTACCCCTAAAATCAAGTAAATTTGCTAAAAATTCAATTATTATATATAAATTTTTAGTAATTCGCTAAAAACTAAAGTATTACATCTATTTTTATAAATCAAAATAATATATATATTGAGTGCTGAACAAATTTTCTTAGAGCATAAAGTTAGAATCAATTAGTAAAATTTGGATAATCATAGAATTTTTTAGTATTTTTATTAATAAAATTATATAAAATATTATAATTTTCCAAATTTTACTAATTGATTCTAATATTGTGCCCTAAGAAAACTTGTTCAGCACATAAAAATACATCATTCCGGCATATTTAATTTTATATTTTTTTTTAAAAATTTAAGAGAAAATGCTTAATTTTGGATTTTTGATCAAAAAATCCAAAATTATACATTATTCCGGCATATATATTTTATATTTCTTAATTTGGGATTTTTTGATCAAAAAATCCAAAATTAAGCATCTTATCTTAAATTTTCAAGAAATATAAAATTAAATATGCCAGCATAATGTATTTTTATGTGCTGAACAAGTTTTCTTATGGCACAATGTTAGAATCAATTAGTAAAATTTGGAGAATTATAATATTTTATATAATTTTATTAATAAAAATACCAAAAAATCCTATGATTATCCAAATTTTACTAATTGATTCTAACATTGTGCCCTAAGAAAACTTGTTCAGCACATAAAAATACATTATTCTGGCATATTTACTTTTATATTTCTTGAAAATTTAAGAGAAGATGCTTAATTTTGGATTTTTTGATCAAAAAATCCAAAATTAAGCATCTTCTCTTAAATTTTCAAGAAATATAAAAGTAAATATGCCAGAATAATGTATTTTTATGTGCTGAACAAGTTTTCTTAGGGCACAATGTTAGAATCAATTAGTAAAATTTGGAGAATTATAATATTTTATATAATTTTATTAATAAAAATACTAAAAAATTCTATGATTCTCCAAATTTTACTAATTGATTCTAACATTGTGCCCTAAGAAAACTTGTTCAGCACATAAAAATACATTATTCCGGCATATTTAATTTTATATTTCTTGAAAATTTAAGAGAAGATGCTTAATTTTGGATTTTTTGATCAAAAAATCCAAAATTAAGCATCTTCTCTTAAATTTTCAAGAAATATAAAAGTAAATATGCCGGAATAATGTATTTTTATGTGCTGAACAAGTTTTCTTAGGGCACAATGTTAGAATCAATTAGTAAAATTTGGAGAATTATAATATTTTATATAATTTTATTAATAAAAATACTAAAAAATTCTATGATTCTCCAAATTTTACTAATTGATTCTAACATTGTGCTATAAGAAAACTTGTTCAGCACATAAAAATACATTATTCCGGTATATTTACTTTTATATTTCTTGAAAATTTAAGAGAAGATGCTTAATTTTGGATTTTTTGATCAAAAAAATTCAAAATTAAGCATCTTAAATTTTTAAAAATCATAGTAGTACAAAAAATGAGATAGCTTTATTTTTGGGTATGATTCTTGCAAAATGCAGGTAATTTGCTAAAAATAAAATATTACATGCATAAAATTGCTGTAATTTGCCAAAATTCTTTATATAACCATTTTTAAAATTAACCTCAATTTGCTAAAACTTAAATTTGGACCTCAGACCAAATTTTCTGCAATTTGCTAAAAAAAAAAATATGACATATATCAGTGATGTCTGGGGTCCTGAGACAAATAAGGAAATGGAATGAAGATCGCAGAAACAAAAAAAAAGGAAGAAGCAGCTCAAAAAAAAGCTGCACAAGAGCTCAATCTAGCACAAAAAAAAACGAGTTAGAAAAAGTCAAAAAAAGTTAGCAAAAAAAGAAAATAAAAAAATTTCTAAATTTGTCCAATACCACTTGGCTTTAGATTTTAGATTTTTAATACCTTGTACAAAAGTGATAATCTTGTACCGATATTGCTAAACCATGACTTCTTATTTTGTACTAGATTGTTTATATATGCTATACTATTAATGGGCCAAATTTTTAATATTTTATATTGAATTAATAAAAAGTTTTCTTAGTAGCATGCTTAACTTTGTCATAATACCTTAATCCCTTTACGTACTGCGTATTGGAACCCATAAAATTTTAGTTTTAAAAACTCAAAATTTTTTCTGATAACAACAAAAAATTTAGGCAAAATTTAGTTTAAATATAATGAATTTTAGATAAATTTTGATTTAAATTTAATAAATTTTAGCTAAATTTTGATTTAATTTAACAAACTTTAGATAAATTTGGAAAATTTTTATAAGTTCATTCTTTTTTTTGTTAATACAGCATTGTAGAATTTTCAATAAATCAGTATTTAAGTTTTGTCAATTGTTTTGAAGATTATTTGATCAAATATAAAAATAATTAGGAATTAAATCACACTAAGTCACATAAATTTATGTTTCTAGATCACAGCATCAAGATCTAATAATCATGTAATGTATGTCTTAGAAGTTAGTATAAAATTTTTATTAAAAATAATGTGTATCATTAGGGATAGGCAAATCGATGATTTTTTATTTACTGCGCAGGCTCGCATTATGGTAGTTTGCTGCTAATGCAGGCAAAATTTGTAATATTATGAAATATGTATTCTGAAATTCAGCATGCGCAGTATTACATCCCTACTTAATACATACTATATTTAATACAGTATGGAAATTTTTAAAAAATTTTAGTTAAAATTGATAATTTTAGACATAAATTCTCTAAAATTTAGAATTTTAGAAAACTTGAGTTGATACTTGAAATTTTAGATTTTTTGTGAAAATTTTATATCTAAAATTTTACAGGTCCCAGATACGTGTTATTAGAATGTGCCATTTCATTGATATGAGATTATATGCCACCTTTTTCCGTAATGCCTGTGCTATTCTGTAAAATGTTCCTGTGCATGCTACAAGATCTGTGCCATTCCGAGCATTCCTGATACCAACCCGTACCACAACCCATACCACTTTTCTTATAGGGCAATTTGATTATCAGAGAATAAGTATGAAGAGAATTATTTATATTGGTTTATTCCAGCAATTAAATCTTATAAATAAATATGTATTTTTAGCCCGTTGTGAGACCGGAAACGTGACCTGGTCGCAGGCACGTGCCCGTGTGACCTGGTATCGACGAATTTGGTGGTCGTCTAAAGCCATGTACCTCACGTGACATTTTTGTGTAAATCAACCAAACGGAGTCGTGAAATTTTGTTTACACGGATCAGCTCTAAGAAGTCAAAAAACAAAAAAAACGCAAGAACATAAAAACGGCATTCTAAACCTATATTGGGCCATTAATAAAAAATGTCGGGAAGGTAATTTTACTTATATTGGTCCTAACCCTAACCCCGATCCTAATGATAAACAGACTCTAATATGAATTATAACTAAAATTTCAAAAAATCATGTGGGTACATGGCTTTAGCCATCCCCCGAATTTGGGTTTACCGACGGAATTCCAGGAATTCTGGGAATTGTAGGAATTCAGGAAAAATCAGTGATATCAGGAATATGTGAGATATCAGCTATACGGGCATTTCGAGGTATATCTGTACTTACAGTGATATTGGTAATTCTGATATGTAAAAATAGATTTTCATTCATTATAAATAAAGGCCGTTTGGCCCTTTGGGAACAACAATTGAATCCTACCTTTGCTTAATAAATCACATATAACATAATAAATGTTCCTTTATTACCTTTATTAAATAAACACAAGTACATATTCGATACATAATAAACTTATATATTTGTTGTTCTGCCATAAACCCAAGTATTTTGTATAAACTATCCCGCAACTCTGCCTAACCACTCAGCCAAATCTAACACGCCTCTTTCGACCCAAATTACCTCAGTACCAGTTGTACAAAACTGATCTCGTGATTCATCAACGGACCCTCTGATTTCCCGATTCCTCACCGTAAGTATAAAGAACATTTGGGGGCCTGTTAATTAAAACACGGCTTATGGCTTTTTTGCAAAAATGTGTTAACAATACTATCAAATAAAACACACATTCGATTATATAATTTAGCATTTAAAGCATCGATTTACATAATAAAATTTTTGTTGATGCCTATTTTTCTAAATGCAGTATGTAAATAGAAGTATTCTAAAAATAGATTATAGAAATTAGCTTGTTGATCCTTGCTGCATAGTCATAGAAAAGAGCTTATATGATTTGCTAATTTATGTAAATCAAACAGGTTCTACTAATAATAGATCATCATTGTTGTTGTTACACTAAAGTTTAAATGTAATTTTCTCAAAATGGAAAAGAGCCATAAGCCGTGTTTTAATTGACAGGCTCCCATTTAATGATTTTACTATATAAAAACAGCAAAAAAGAACACAAAACAACTTCATAAATACTTATTTATCATTACGTACAAATCATTTTATTCGCATTAATTTAGTCAGTGAGTATAAAGAATATTTAATAATTTTACTATATAAAAACAGCAAAACAAGAACACAAAACAACTTCATAAATACTTATTTACCATTATGTACAAAAAATTATTTCATTCGCATTGTTATAGTACCTGAAGCCTTCTTTAATTCCGATAAAGTAACAATCACACAGCTCCTGAAATCCCTTACTTTGGGCGTGAAGTGGTGTGCAAAAGGGAAGTATAGTTTCTTTATGTCTGTAAGAAACTATACACTTCTCTAAGGCAGTTCGATATAAAACAACAAAAGATAATAGACAGTTTATTAATTTAACAAGAGGGCTATTCCAAGGTGTCTGTTCCTTAGAAATCCCAAGCATTTATTAATAATAAGGGAGGAGGATAATAAATATAGAGGTAAAGATAAAATACAATGTCTGGATCTGTCTAAAACTAAGGGAAATAAGGTGGGTTTATATATCTATTGAGCTAAGCGTCGCTAAGCGTCGTTAAGCGTCGCTAAGCGTCATTAAGCATCACTAAGCATCGTCAAGCGTCTCTAAGCATCATTAAGCGTCGCTAAGCGTCGTTAAGCATCGCTAAGCATCATTGAGTGTCATTGCACATCAATTTCGCATATCACTATTACTAAATACACTTATTACAAAATTTCCTTATTAAGTTCTAATTTT
>QKWP01000472.1:137861-232504 GCA_003550325.1 Gigaspora rosea | reverse complement strand
AAAATAAAAGGTTAGTAGTAAGTTGTTAACAAAATTTTAATCTCCTAAATATAGTAAATAGTTAGTATCCAACAAAAAGAAAATTTCAAGTAAGTTGTAAGAGAATAATAAGAGTGCAATCAACAGCAAGAGAGTTAGTAACAGCCAAAAAAATGATTAAATTTCTGTCAAAAGTAATAATAATATTTCCAAATTCTTTAATAATATCCAATAATTTAAATAGGTTTTCACCGAAAGGCACCAAATGTTACAGTACCGGAAGCCTTCTTTAATTCTGATAAAGTAACAATCACACGGCTCCTGAGATTCCTTACTTTGGGCATGAAGTGGTGTGCAAGAGGGAAGTATAGTTTCTTTTATGTCTGTAAGAAACTATACACTTCTCTAAGGCAGTTCGATATAAAACAACAAGAGATAATAGACAGTTTATTAATTTAACAAGAGGGCTATTCCAAGGTGTCTGTTTCTTAGAAATCCCAAGTGTTTATTAATAATAAGGGAGGAGGATAATAAATATAGAGGTAAAGATAAAATACAATGTCTGGATCTGTCTAAAACTAAGGGAAATAAGGTGGGTTTATATATCTATTGAGCTAAGCATTGCTAAGTGTCGTTAAGAGTCGCTAAGCGTCATTAAGCGTCACTAAGCGTCGTTAAGCGTCGCTAAGCGTTATTAAGCATCGCTAAGCAGCGTTAAGCATTGCTAAACGTCATTAAGTGTCATTGCACATCAATTTCACATATCATTATTACTAAATACAGTTATTACAAAATTTCCTTATTTAGTTCTAATTTTCAAACTAATTTCTACCAAAATTAACTACAACTTATTCTATAACAGCATTAATTTAGTCTGTGAGTATAAAGAATATTTAATAATTTTACTACATAAAAACAGCAAAACAAGATTACATCACAAAACAACTTCATAAATACTTATTTACCATTACGTTCAATTTATTTTATTTGCATTAATTTAGTCAGTGAGTATAAAGAATATTTAATAATTTTACAATATAAAAACAGCAAAACAAGATTACAAAACAACTTCATAAATACTTATTTACCATTATGTACAATTGCATTAATTTAGTGGGTGAGTATAAAGAACATTTAATAAATTTACTACATAAAAACAGCAAAACAAAATCACAAGACAACTTCATAAATACTTATTTACCATTATGTACAAATCATTTTATTCGCATTAATTTAGTTAGTGAGTATAAAGAATATTTAATCATTTACTATACAAAAAACAGCAAAACAAGATCACAAAACAACTTTATAAATACTTATTTACTATTACATACAATTCATTTCATTCGCATTAATTAGTCTGTGAGTATAAAGAATATTTAATAATTTTACTGCATAAAAACAGCAAAACAAGATCACAAAACAACTTCACAAATACTTATTTACCATTACGTACAATTCATTTCATTTGCATTAATTTAGTCTGTGAGTATAAAGAATCTTTGATAATTTTACTACATAAAAACAGCAAAACAAGATCACAAAACAACTTTATAAATACTTATTTACCATTATATACAATTCATTTATTCGCATTAATTTAGTGGGTGAGTATAAAAATCATTTAATAATTGTGCTACATAAAAACAGCAAAACAAGATCACAAAACAACTTTATAAATACTTATTTACCATTACGTACAAATCATTTCATTCAATTAATTTAATTAGTGAGTATAAAGAATATTTAATAATTTTACTACATAAAAAAGATCACAAAACAACTTCATAAATACTTATTTACTGTAACAAATTAAAAATTTAATTTTCAAAATTGTAAACATTTTTCTTACCCTATGAAAACTAGATACACGAAAATGCATATATAAATACGAAATTGTATGCAGGTAAGCATGAGTTTCATAATCACTGCACGGAAACTGCATGAAAACTGATCATCCAAAAAATTTAATACACATTATCACACGAAATATTGAAATCTGTGCACTATTGTGCATTGTATTATTATCACATATTGACATGTATTAATCTTAATGATTACATAATTTTCATGCACTAACATGCACAATCGTTAAGATTCTTAATGATCATAATTTTTGTGCACTAATGTGTACAATCATTAAAATTTTTAATGATCATAATTTTTGTGCACTGATGGGCACAATCGTTAAGATTCTTAATGATCATAATCATAATTTTTGTGCTCTGACGTGCACAATTATTAAGATTCTTAACAAAAGTTTTAGTTCACTAATGTCACGATCATCACAATCATTAAGATTTTTAACGATCAATTTTAATGATCATTTCTGCACATAATGTTATGATCATTAAAACTCCTTAATGATCATAATTTCAGTGCATTAATATCATGATCGTCACAATTATTAAGATTCTTAACGATCATAATTTTTGCGCATTATATCACAATTGTCACAATTGTTAAGATTCTTAATCATAATTTTATATACTAACATGATGATCATTAAGATCCTTAACAATCATAATTTTGTGCATTAACGTGATGATTGTTAAGATTCTTAATGATTATAAATTCTGTGCATTGACGCGCACAAAAATATTTATTTTGTTGGTTTTTTTTGTTTTTTTTTTTGCACTTAACAATAATAATTTTCATGCATTGATGCGCACAAATTACATTTGATTTGTAAGCAAATAAATATTTGCTTTTTTTTTTGTTTACTCTTATAATTTTTATTAATTTTTATATAATTTTTTTAGTTATTATCATTGTTTTTTAACCATCTTTTGAGTTATTGCCTTGGAAGTTACTTTTTTGGAATCACTATCATTTTTGGTGTACTGTATGTTTTTCATCATTTTTGGTAATATCGCAGCTTTATTTGGGTTTACTATTATTTTTTTCTTTTATTTTTTAACTCTCTGTATATTATTGCATTTTAATTTTAGTATCTCCCTTGAGTTACTGCCATTGGAGTTACCACAATTGGAGTTGTCCCTATTGGAGTTATTTCTAGAGTAGTCATTTTGATTTTTTTTTTAAACCTTTTATTTTGGTACTATTACTTTGTTTTTTTCAATATTATTAGTTGCTGGGTTATTTTTAAAGTCAGTAGTTTTAGTAATTAGAAGTATTTCTTATTCATATGTAAATATTAAATTAAACTATATGTATTATAAAATTTAATTAATAAAATAATTAAGTTAGCTAATAAAATACAAATTTAGTTAATAAAACTTATAAAATTTAGTTAATAAAATTATGAAATTTAGTTAATAGAATAATGCACATACAATATATGTTATTATGTATTTATGTATGGACATATACTATTATATGTTACTTGTACGTAAATATGCATGAGACAATGCACGAGAAAACACATGTACTGTTGCATGAAATCTGTGCCTTATTACATGCTGTAAACATGTTTTCCCATACATTGTCTCGTATAGATTTATGTGCAGGTTCGTGTGGTTCTATATCCAAACTTTCTCATGTATTGCAGTATCATTCCGTGCTGCAATTTGTTATAGGGCTTATTTGTATTATTCCACGATGTAAATAATCCATACTAAAATAGTAACGAAGAGTGGCTTAGTGGCTTAAGCACATGAATATTATTTGGCCCCATTAAAGCATGGGGATGGGTACGTATACGTAGCCATTTAAACTTGATGGACAATGAAAGTTAGCAAAGACTGCTATGTTAATGTAGCCAGTGCAGCGTAAACGTAGCTAGTGCAGCGTAAACATAGTGATTATAGAGGCAGTATAGTCCAAGCCGTGTAAAAACAGATAGAATTCAAAATGTATATAAAGCCTCAAGTTCAAGGGCAAAGAGAAATTAATTAAGTTCCTATCGATGTAAATAATAAAGACTTCCCTTATTATTATTAAATAAAATCATACCTTTCTTTGAATACCGAAATTATACTTATCTCTGAATTCGACTTGTAACTTTAATAACCCTTTTAATAACTCAATTCGACAAACTGAATTGACTTGTAACCTTGAATCAGCTTTATTAAGACTCGAATTCGATATAAACCCATTTTGGTTAATTCTTTGACATTATATATGTGATTCATATCGGCATACCGATTGGTCTATAGTAAAGTTTTTTAGTTTAGATGTTTATCTGATAAACGTTATTTATCTCTTTTAGTCTTAACAGTATTGGCTGGTTTGTTTTAAAGTAATTATACATGTCCCAGAAAACTTATGCACCGCGGGAAATTCTTAACCTCTATATCGACACCCTAAATCCCGTGATATCTATTTCGATCCCACCAACCCTTTACATAACCTATATATCCGCCTCTAATCCTACCCTGTGACCTATATATTCTTATATTTATATCTCACTCACCATACACGGTTGGAGCGTAAATTGGCTATTGTCACACACACACACACACACACACACACACACACACACACACACACACACACACACACACACACACACACACACACACACACACACACACACACACACTTATATTGTTCTACCCGCTCTCCCAATTAACCGTTACATTACCATTATGTACATTCATTTTCATTCGCATTAATTTAGTTGGTGAGTATAAAGAATATTTAATAATTTTACTATATAAAAACAGCAAAACAAGATCACAAAACAACTTTATAAATACTTATTTACCATCACGTACAATTCATTTCATTCGCATTAATCATTTCATTTAGCGAGTGAGTATAAAGAATATTTAATAATTTTTTATCTACATAAAAACAACAAAATAAGATCACAAAACAACATCATAAATACTTATCTACAATTCATTTCATTTGCATTGATTTAATTTGTGAGTATAAAGAATATTTAATAATTTTACTACATAAAAACAGCAAAATAAAATCACAAAACAACTTCATAATACTTATTTACCATTACGTACAATTCATTTCATTCGCATTAATTTAGTCTGTGAGTATAAAGAATATTTAATAATTTTACTACATAAAAACAGCAAAACAAGATCACAAAACAACTTCATAAATACTTATTTACCATTACGTCCAATTCATTTCATTCGTATCAATTTAGTCGGTAAATAAAATTTTTTTACATTCGATATGAAGTTTAAACCCGCAGATGCAAAATTAATCAATTATATATTATATAGAAATTCTGTATATGGAAAGTGCGCACATTGTAATGAAGATACACTCAACCCGTATGGTGTCTATAGTGTGTCTATCATGTGACCCTGACATAGCTACAAGGTGGACAAGTAGAAATAAGAATATTGACGATTGCATGAAAACATTCCAACTTAGAGCTGTGAGGTATGAAGATGTGATTGAATGGATTCCATTTGAAAGATTATCAGAAATTAAAGAAATCGGTAAAGGAGGATTTGGCTCTGTATATTCAGCTACCTGGTTGAATGGCATATGAAAAGTTGAAACATTTAAGGATGGTAATAATGATATTTACAAAAGATCGCGTGAACAATCCAGCACTATTGCACTCAAGACGTTGGCCAGTTCTATGGAAAACAAAAATTTTTTAAAAGAAGTAAGTTAATTTAATGGTTTAATAATTTATCTAATAACTAAAAACTAATTTGTGTTTAAATTTCAAGTTCAAAAGTCATATGACATGTAAATTTTATTATAATAAGCTCGCAATATATGGCCTAACTCAAAATCCAGAAACAAAGGAATACTTGATGGTATTTCAGTATGCTAATAATGGAAGTCTCAATAAATATTTAAGAAATAATTTTAGCAATCTTACATGGCAGACTAAATTGGAAATACTTGAAAATATTTCAGATGAGTTAGATAATATTCACAGACATGCAAAATACATTCATGCTGATTTTCATAGTGGCAACATTTTGCAAGACCAACAAGCATATATTGCAAATTTAGGATTGTCTAGAATATCAGATGAAATAGTTTTTGAAAGAGATATTTATGTTTTGCCATATGTTGCACCAGAAGTTTTATCAGATGACCAACAGTTTATACAGGCAGCAGATATTTATGTGTTTGGAGTTATTATGTCTGAAATGACAACTGGACAAAGGCCTTTTGATGGTCATAAATTTGATACCAAACTTGCAGTCAAGATTTGCAGAGGATTGCAACCAGAGTTTGCGCCTGAAACTCCTAAATGCTATATTGAATTGGCTAAAAAATGCATGAATTCTGATCCACAAAAATGGCCTAAAGCTTTAGATATTTATCTTGCAATAAATAATTGGCTTGAAGAAATAGTTAATTCAGATAATAATGAAATTAAAAAGCAATTCTTAGAAGCAGATAAAGTTATTAAAGCTTGCCAGCATTAAGACATCATGATGAAATGTATACTAGCAAACTTATTAGCACAAAATTAATTTCAAAAGTAATTAAAGGTATTTATTTATTTTTAATTAATACATTGTATTAAAATTATGTTATTTTAGTTAAAAATAATATTTATTTATTTAGATTTATCTCAAGATGATTCTGCTCAAATTAAACTTGATATTGCTGAAATTTAAAAACTTCAGTATGTATACAACTAATAAATTCATTTATTTATTTTAATTATAATAAAGTTTGTTAGATTAAATTGTTAAATGATTTGATAATTATTTAAAAGGAGTTATTTTGTAACCTCTTTATTATATTGTAATTGTTTATTATTAAATTATTATCTGTTTTAAATAAAAATAAATAAATCTTTATTAAATAGTTTATTCTTATTGTCTAATATTAATTATAAAGAATAATACTAAAATCAGATAATGCTGAATTCATGTGTTCAATATGATGATCTTCTGCATAAACAAACCTAGTGTGGTGTGTTACTAATTATTATAGAACTCTAATATCACTTACCTAAAAAATTTTGCTATTAATATAAGTATTAGAGTTAGGGTATAACCAGCTTTTAATTACCCTAGTAGATTCAAGTTTAAAATATGTAAAATCAAACAAAAACATACCCAAACTATGACTCTAACACCAACTGTAGCTAGAACACACCTCAATTTGTTTATTCTAAAAATCATTATGTGATTACATAAATTTTAGCATTATCTGATTTTAGCATTATCCCTGACATTAATTATTAATTAGTGTTTCGATCCTATTCTTTAAGGGCCATCCGGATTAATTCGGATTCTACTTTGTGTATCCGGATGATAATCCGAATCCGGATTATATATGAGCACAAAGTGCCATCACTTTACTCATTACATTTACGAATTTGGCTATAAATGCTAATATGATGCTGTTTTATTTGAAATATACCAAATTTGAATAGTTTATTTCAAAATGAAATGCCAATTTCGAATTTAACAAATTAACAAGAAACGTGTCAGACAGACAAATGCAGTGAGCTATGCAAATATAATTAATTTTGTGTATCAAAAGATTAGGATCAAATTTAGTGTAGGAAGTTCTATAACAAATTAATGTAAGTTTTTTTAGTTGTTACTAGTGATTTGACCAGGGTGGGTGTCACCCGGATAAACGCTATCCGGATTGGAACTCTAGATTGGTTAATCAGGAAAATCATTTAAAATCTGTCTTATTAGAATTTTATATGATACCCATAGTGTATCGAACACCCCAATGCAATATGGTAATGAGTTAGCTCGTATTGGAATTAACAGTTGTGATTTATATCACAATTTACTGTAAAATTTTGTTACAAAACTTAGCGATTATCATAGTGCTCGTCTAAATATTAAATGCTAACTTTTTCATACATTAAAAGAATAGTTCTAATATTCATATATATTTAACAATGTAATTAATAATTTTTTACATCCTCTGCATAGAACACATCCATATTTGTTTTTCGGCAACGGCAGGAATCTGGTCGGGTGTCATGTCTAGAAGATAATTACTAAATTTTTTTTAAACAAACATAAACTTATCTCTTTCGACATAAAAAACTTGCATCCCCAAGTTATAAGTTCTTCTGTTACGCCAATACAAAAAAATAATGACGAAACAATAAAAGAATAATCTTTATATATATTAATGAAAAAAAATCGATGTAATTATTAATAAGTAATTATTATCAGTAATTTATTACATTGCTGTGCATTTCACAATCGTTGAAAATCGAGGAAGAACGCATGTTCATTCAGAATTAAATTCAGAAATGATGTGGAACAATAAGTAATTATTATCAGTAATTTATTACATGATCTGCATACAAGATGAAAATCGAGAAAGAACACATGTCAATAACAATAAGTAATTTATTACATGATCTGCATACAAGATGAAAATTAGAAAGAACACACGTCAATTCAGAATGGAACAATAATAGTATTCTGTATGTAATAAAAACATAAAGAAAGTACTTACTGTATTCATATATATAATATAATAATTATTATACTTACAAAAAACTGAAAGCCAGTATAAGTTTAAAGTGTAATTGATTATATCACCTATTAAATAAATATAATAAACAAACGAAATATTAAAATCATGTTCTTATTTAAAATACATTAAATTTATGATGTAGACAAGTTTTACACCGAGTGATGCTAGTATATAAATAATACGCAATTAAAATTTTTATTATAATTGTATTTTACCCTATATTATCCTATATTATATCTTAAGTTAACCGGATACCTCAATAATTTATCTGTTTATCAGTTTTATAATTCGCGTATCCGGATAGCCTAACAGTTTACCGGTTATTGTACCCTAGGGTACGACCACTAATAGTATGGTACAGGTTCGAAAAGCATTGCACGCATGTGATATATTATTGCTTGGAGTACAACTGGCTAGTAATGCCAGATATCAAACTTTATTGAATGATATTATTGAGAATTTGCAGCATACATCAGCGTTTGATGTATAAACCGAGACGTGCAATACTCCCAGAAATGCAAACATAACTGCGCCGGGGATTGCCGTCTAGTTTGAATCACGATGCGTAGCATCAGCCGGTGGTCTCCCACACTGCATAAAGCAGGCCGGCCTCTATGATTATTATTTGGATGCATCTGGATAGCGAGCACCAGATATTAAGGTGATGGCATGCAGCAGTAGCGTACATCGTTGCGCTTGATGCACAAGCCGAGACTGGCTATGCTCCCGGAAATAGCAACTACAATTTGCGCCGGGTATAACCGTCATCAGCGTCACTCGAGAAGTTTAAGCTAGCACGGAATGGCAGATCCTACGTGGATTCTATGTAAATTCATATGGGTGGGAGGGTTTGGGTGCAAACTTTGCTTCTAGCGGAGATGGCAGTTGTCCGCTCGTAGCGTGCACTTTCTTATACTCACCCTTAGCATTCTATTGCGACCCTAAATTAGGCAGCTGATTCAGATCTACTTATCTGATTTTCATGTGTGATCTCCGTATACCCGATTGGGATTAAGGTTGATCCTGGTATAACTGGGCTGCCGCCGGCATATCCCTGCTTAGCCATCTTTTCGACCTGTTGACTTACTGCGTAAGTCAACTTGAATGAAAAATCAGCCTGTATTTTGCTGATATTGATTGCCGTTACACCAACTTATATACGTATTCTGAAGATTTATGATCTTTTGATCTACCATAACAAGATAGAACACCGAAATCGGAAATGCTGATTTTCCAAGTTCGCATTTACTAAATAAAGCATCATCAATCATGTAGTACGCTAATACATATCAAATATTCACGAACACATTCCTTTAAAAGGTTAAATTCATATACACACTCATGCTTTCTAAACAAGCAATTAAACATTTACAGTTCGTACATCGTTCGTATAAATATTCTCACAGCCTGTAATTTGAAAATAGCGACGATTAAAAAAAGTATACAACATTTTCTCATCAAATGAACAAAATGATTGGTAAAAATGTACAGGACACTCATGACTGACGATTATTTTATTACAGTATTAATAATAAATAATATATATATATAGAAAAACTATATATATAATTATTATATAGTGTTTTGACCCGGGTGGGTGTCACCCGGGTCACCCGAGGGTGGGTGGGTGACCCGGGTCAAGTTGTAACAGCCCGGGTGAGAACGGGTGGGTCAACCCGTGGGTCAACCCACAGGTCACCCACGGGTAGAGACCCGATACAAATTAATGCAATTTATATTGATTAGAGATGAGAAAAATGTGCATTTTATAATAAAATTCGCATGAATGCGCATGATACCGCATGATAAAATTTTTTTTAATTTTTATCTTTATAATTGATAATATATCTAAATAAAGATACTACATATTGATTCTTAATCAGATTTTGCCTATATATACAAATTTGCTAATTGTAAACTTCATCATTGTTTATCTTATATAATTTGACACCTGACCCGTGGCTCTGCCACGGGAGCTTTGTATAAAATTAGAATCTTAGTTAAAATCTTTAATTCGCATTATATAATTTTCACAAATTTGCTGAGTTAGTTTGCATTGAATCGTCACAAAAAAATTCTATTACTGAACATACTATTCTATTAACTACAGTATATGGTTAAGATTGAGTTAGTTTGCATTAAAATTATGTTATTATAAAATTCTGCCACAGAATTCACACTCTATTTCAGTATAGTTGAGCCAGTTTTTATTAGAATTATTGTGATTTTATCATGAATTTTTATAAAAAATTCTATTACAAAATTTGTTCGCTATACTAGTAATTGCAATATATAGTGGGTTAGTTTGAGCTAACTATAAAAAGTTTAAAAGTTTGTTAATTTTAACATTATGATTTTAGTCACACATCAGTTAAACAGAGAACTTAATATTCTTAAACAGATCTCTCACACAGTAAATAAAGGCCTTCAATCGGCCTTAAAATTTCTTAAACAATTGTAAATTTGTAAATTTTATGTATATACTAAATAAAGCACCATAAGCACACCTTATATATTAAGGTAAAAAAATAAAAAAAAATTTGTTACAAAGCTCATTATTCCAATAACAGATAGTATGCAGCTTAGTTTTATTGGTGAATGCCAATTTTAAAATAAGTGTTGCAAAGAGAAAACCTTATATTGTTATATTAGTTTTAGCTCATTGATCACCTTTTTGGTAGATCGACATAAAACTATGAGTCACTGAGAAAATTAGTTGATTATCAGATAATCTGAGCGGCAAAAATTCTGACCAGTTGAATGTAACTTTTTTTGATATTCGCTAATATATTCACTTTTTTTATTAATCATATGATTTATCTATAGCGGAGTATTTGTGTTCTTGCACTTGCACTTATTCTTGAACTTGAGACCATTATACAAAACGTTTTCAAATTCGTGAACTTTTTTAGCCCAAAATAGTTTGTAAATATTAGGCAATCAAACAACAAAAGTAAATTTGGAAAATTCACGTTCACGATTTTGTGTAGTTTAAGGGCATTAATAAGAGCATTAAACAATAATATAATAATTACTTGAATGTTATAATAATTACTCGACCATGATAATAGTCATAATCATCTTACGTATTTCTGTTAGTTTTCCTACATTTAGATCACATTTTTCGGATATGACCAATCAAAAGAAATGTTAAATTGAGCAGACCTAGAATTGAAATATTTAGATTAGAATGTTAATTATACTTATTTTATATTTAATTTTCTATATAAAAGTTTGATGGGATAAAATACGCATGATTCGAAAACATGCGCATTAATGTGCATTCATATGCATGATTGAGGAATCATGTGCACGCATGAAACCCATCACTAGTTACACCCACCCGGGTCAAATCACTAGTCATTTGATATTTTTTTTAATTGATCCAGGTGACCCGTCGGGTCATCTGTTGGGTAACCCGGGTGGTGTCTTTTTTGGACTAACCCGTTTCCACCCGAGTGGCACATTGTTCACTCATCGGTGACCCGGGTGAAGATTTTTTAGATGGGTCAATTCACTATATTCATAATTAACAAACCTGTTTAAACAGGATTATTAGATCTGTAAACCTGTAAAAGCTTCTAATATCTTAGTAAATCTATTTTTAGATTATAGTATCAAAAGCTTTTGACTGTTGTATCACAAAAATTTATTAAGTAATCAGACTTTCATTATTAAGTAAAAAAGGTTGGGCTTTAAATTTTACACCTGATCAATCAAACAGGTTAATTTTTAAAAAATTGTCAAATTGTCTGGTTTCTACTTTTGAGAGCCCATATTGATTGGGATCCAATTGAAGAAGTAGATAAAATAGGGCTTTGCAGTAGAAAAGGCCTAAATGCTATATATATTATATGTAGCATTTAGGCTTTTTCTACTGCAAAGCCCCTAAATAATTAAAAATATTTAAGTTACAAATATTTTAATTTATTTCATATATTTTTAATTTTTTATTCTTTCATTTATATTTTATATTTTTAAATATTTTAAATTTTATTAAAATTTTTTATTTATAATTTTAAATATTTTTTAATTTTATTAAGACTTTTTATTTATAAATTTTATAAATTTTATTTTATATTTTAAATTTTATAAATTGTATTTTATATTATTATATATAGTTAAGTTTTTTCCTTTTATTTTAAATTAGGTTTTTTTTATCTTTAATATATGTAATATTATAAATTTTAAATAAATATTTTATTAAATTATATTTTTTTTATTAACTCATAGTTACGATTACATGGATTTTGTATTACTATTTTGGTTCTTATTTTGGTTATGTGTAACCAGTTTGTGTAATATGAGTCGATCGATAACTCTTTTGATTTATGATCAATGTTATCTTTTTCCTAAATGTGAGGTAAACTGTTACATGGAAAATATGTCGTTTTGTATATGCACTGCACGAACGATCGGACCCTGAGTTTAAAGAGATGTGCCAAAGTGCCAACTCATGTATTTCGTGATAAAATATGTGTAAAACAACATAATTGCCTTTTTTAGGTTTCTAGATGGTTTACAGGCTTGTCATCTTGGAGTTTTGCGCCTACTTTTGAGATGTTTGTCAATTTCACTTTTACCGTGTCGGATCTTTTACAGATCTGATGAAATGATAATTCATGATCGTCAAAGACACAATGAAAAGTTGTAACGAAAGCGATAACGGAAATTTGGTGATCATTTCTATATTAATAAAAATCAATCTTTGTATATATGTACCAGTTAGTAAACCTAATATCAAAAAACTTAATTTATAATTATGATGTAATAAAAATAAATAATTGAAAAATTAAAATTTTGATGTGAAAAAATTGTAAAAATATAATGATCTTTTTTATCATTTAATTTAATAACGATAAATAGTAATTAATGTAAATGATTGAAGAATTGAAGGTGAAAATATTATGCTAGACTTACAATAAAGTTATTAAATATATTAAAAAAAAATTGATATTTGATTCACAAGAATGTAATCTTTTTTTGCTATTTAATTAACTCATAGTTACGATTACATAGATTTTTGTATTACCGTTTTGGTTCTTATTTTGGTTATATGTGACCAATTTGTATTAGATGAGTCAATCGATAACTTTTTTGATTTATGATCGATGTTATCTTTTTATCTAAATGTGGGGTATTGTTATGCAGGAAATAAGTCATTTTATATAGGACACTTTATGTGCACTGCATGAACGAATGGATTCTGAGTGTAAGTGATGTGCCAGTGTGCCAAATCACGCATTTAGTGAAAAATATGTGTAAAACGTAACATACCTTATTACGGCGAAATAGCGCACACCTGCGCGGTATTTCGAGTATGCGCATGTGCACTATTTCAAAACCAACCTAGTTTTTATGCAGTATATAAATATTTATTTGAAAATAATCTCCTCAAATAGAAAATACATAGCTTTGCGGCAAATAATTTCCTAAATTATAGATCTTCAATTTGTTATTCATGTACGTATGTGCTGTACTGTACGTAAACAGGTAGTAATCCTGTACGGTATTTATATTTATTTATTTTTTTTATTATTATTTTTTTTATACCTTTGCAATGTCACATGAAGGCGGATTTTTATTAGGTTTTTGGATAATACATTTTTGGTTAACGAGAGTATATGTAGCCACACGTGCAACTTTTGGTCGCCTAATTTAAGTAGTCCGGCCGAAGGTTCTATACTATATGCCGTATCTGTAATCTAACTAGGAGGTTACCTATTTAAACTCTCTGGTGTCCACCGTCCTGTATCACCCCCTACAATCACGCCAACACATAACCTCGTGCTGCTTCAATTGAAGACCACCCAGGTTGATATCTGATATACTACTTGTACCCTAATTCTATAGATAATCTAGTAGGGTTCTCATACTACTGGATTGCTCTAGGGAGGGTGTAGTACATACCCCCTAATCTTTCTATGTCCCACATATTTCTAGATTAGGCATTGAATACCTTCGCAATGGCCGAGACCACCACTAGCAGTCAGGGCTAACCATTGAACCGCACGGTATCCTTGCCCTTGCAAGGTTCATTCTGATCCCGATACCTACATCACCAGTCCTATAACCAATCCCTCCCAAACTACCAAACCAGTTAGCCCAGATGGGTCATTGTACCTTGGCTTTAGGTGCCTTTTTTGGTTAACTTCTCTTGGTTTTTAATTCTACAGCATAGGACCTTTTTCTCTGGTACGTCTCTGACGGCCAGGTTAGTGCCCCACTTGCCCCGAGGTGTTCGTCCAGTTCTTCGGTCTCAAATTCCGGATCTGCAGTATCATCGAGATCTTCACTACCTCATTACTCGGGTCTTGCCAAACGGGTTTCAAATATTCCAGTTCCTTGGATTTGTCTGTGTCACAAAATACAACTTTGCCCAAAAGCTCCCATTTGAAATGGTAACCAAGGACTACAGGTAATGTACCCAACTGATCGTCGAATAAATGTTACCGGTACACAGGCCTATTTTTCTAAACCGTCTCCAGTGGGATTTGAACTCTAGACCTGTCGCTTGGGGAGTGACAACTTAACAACTTCTCTAAGTTGCCACATCCTTGTATTTATATTTATTTATTTTTCTATAACAATATACTATATAAGGTGCGCGCTATTTTGGGATGCGCATGTGCATTATTTCGAAACCCAGTATGCTATTTTTAGGGGATGCGATTTTCGAAATAGCGCCCATGTGCGCTATTTCACCATAATATGGTAATTGTCTTTATTTTAGGTTTCTCAACGTTTTACAAGCTTGGCATCTTAGACACTTGCGCCTACTTTTGAGATATTTGTCAATTTCACTTTTACTTTACCGGCCTGGTGAAATGATAATCTATGATCATTAAAGACAGCAATTGATTGTAATGAAAGCGATAACTGAGTTTTAGTGATCATTTCTATATTAATCTTTAAGCCTAAATAAATACATACGTACCGGTTAGTAAACCTGAATCAAAAATATGATATAATAAAAATAAATATCAAAAATTAATAATAATTAAATGTGAAAAAATTATAAACATAAAGTGAAAATTTACGATTAAAGTTAGTACTGTACATTGAGAATTGATTTTTAATTCACAAGAATATGACCTTTTTTGTCATTTAATTTAATAAACGATAAATAATAATTAATGTAAGTAATTTTGAATTAATAATTGAATGTGAAAAATTATGCAAAATTTACAATTAAAGTTAATATATCAAAAGCTGATAATTAATTTGCAAGAATGTTAAACACATGTAATAGTTCCGCAAATAGCTAAATAAATCAAACAATTAAACTAATAATCTTCCAAGATAACACAATAAGTAGCAGCGCGCTAAACCGGGAATGGATGATAAACTGTAAATGAAAATAACACCTAGGGGCCCTATAAGTAAAATGTACAGTTGGCGGTGGAATGGCATGGATAAACCAGGATTTTGTACGTACGTAAGAGACTTGAATTGGCACCAATTTTTGGCCTGTGGTGGACCATATACCCATACTAATTGGACCATTAATGACTAGAGTTTTGCAACACTTTAGTAGTCCAAATAACACGGTTTTTGCATGGGTAATTAACGTGAAGTAACGTGCTATACCACTGTGATAAAAAAAATACATACAAGTAGATTACATAAATTTATATCAAATCAATATAATATGAACAAAACTAATTGCACATGTATCAAAATTTTGTAGCCCAGAGCAATTTCATTAGCGAAATTATGAGATATCGCAATTTTTTTAAAAAAAAAATCGTATATTGATCTTTTGCTCTTCATGAAATGAACCAACACGTATCACCATTGGCACATAAGATTCCGTGAAATGAAGGTGCCATTACATATAATGTGACATAATGTGCCACCTCCTGTCGTAATTTCTGTACCTGTACATATTACTCCGACTGTGTCATTTTGAGTATTCCTGGCACCAACCTGTACCACACCCTGGACCACTTTTTTTATAGGGGCATTATCCGAATAATGACCAGGATTAAACTTAATTTGATCAAAATTCAGAACACTTTTAGGAATTAATTCGCATTTATAGGGAAAGTCTAATTTGGTATTATTGAATAACTCTGATATAGATAGTTATATTTTGTATAGAATTCAAATATTTACAGCTGATTTACAAATTAGTAGGATTATTATTTTTCGATAATAAAATTTTTGGCCAGTATATTGAAACGATATACTGGCCAAAAATTGTATTATCAAAAACTATATTTTATTACCAAAATTTACTGTAATTTTGATAATTATATTAAATCTGCTATTATTTTCGCATTAGGGTAAACCTGCATTGCGAGGTGGTAAGTCTGTTTACATATTTTGAATTCTAGTAATAAAAAAAAAAGATCACAGCATATTTAGTTAGTGCATTACGAAAGACAATAATAAAAAAACTTTTTTTATAGTAATCGTTATGTACTTTATTCAAAAGAAAAGCTGTTAAAGGTTAAACAATTCTTATACGATAAATAAATATAGTATTACTGTATTATGAGATGCAGAATTTCAAATTTCATTATGTTTGATGCATTGTCCAATCAATTATGAGACTTTGCTGATGTACATCACTAAAATGCTTATAAACCATACACTTCATGATATATATCACTCTGTTCCTATAAATAGACTCTATAAATATCACACCATTTAAAAAAACCCACTCCACGCACTCAAAAATACCTTGTTTTAAATATATATAATGCTATAAATCTTAAATAAATATTTTATTAAATTATATTTTTTTTATCTTAATTAGTAATTCGTGAGAGATGGAAAGAGTTACAATAGTAATACTATATATAAATTAAGGGATATTAAACATAATAAAAAACAATTAATACTTGTAATCTGGAGCCTGAATTGAAATTTCTTAATTTCTGTCAAGTTAATATCTTTTTATTTCTTACAAAACTTGTAGAGGTGAGTTTTCTCTTTTTAATGGTAGTAAAATCATTAAAATTGGCCTGATGGTTCATAAGATATTCTTATTTTTGTCTTTGTGGTTATATGAAATTTCTTTGCAGATTTGTGAAGAAAATTTCATATAACCACAAAAACAAAAATAAAAATATCTCATGAACTATCAGGCCAATTTTGATGATTTTCATACCATTAGAAAGAGAAAAATCACCTCTACAAGTTTTGTTAAAAATACAAAAGATGTTAACTTAACAGGAATTGAGGATTTCAATTCCGGCTCCAGATTATGGGCATTAATTGTTTTTACTATTAAATTGCCCCATTTTTATATATAGAAATTCTTTCCATTTCTCATGAATCACGAATTAAATATATGTAATAATGTAAATTTTAAATAAATATTTTAAATTACATAAATTGTTATTTTACCTATATTTCACATATTACTATGTTTTAGCAAGCAAATTTGCTTGCAAACTGTATTAAGATAGAGAAAATTAAATGTTAGTAATTTATATTCGAAAAATAATACAACAATAGAAATCCAAAAAAGTAAAAAAAAAAAATCGCAAAAAGTTTCGGAGATTTCTCCATATCGGTTTCGCCGGGTTTCGGAGTTTCGGAAATTTCACCTATTTCGGAAATTTCGGATTTATTTCTTTTGGTTTCGCCTTTCAGATTTTGAAAATGTATTTCACCTGAAACCCTAATTCCAATTAAAAAATATTACATATTATCTTTCCTTATTCATTTTATTTTTAATTCCAATAACTATTTACCAATATCATTCGTTGATAATTTTACAATAATTTTGACATATGATTCATGACATATCAAATTAAGGCGCTGACATTTATTACCTAATATCCATTTACGATAGAGGCTTACCCCCACCCCCAGGTAATAAAATTAATTTTTATATGAGGTAAGATTTGGCTTGACCCCAACCCCCTAAAAATTACCTAATAAATGTCAGCGCCCTTACTATGGAGATGAAGAAATATCATAGATAAGCAGATTGTCATTAAGAGTTAAAATTATTTAGCTGCACAAAATTTTCTTTATACTGTTAGTTTAAGCTAAATGATATTAAACCCAAGTTAGTTAAATACGAGGCTTATTAAACGATTAATTATTAAAAAAACAACTTTTTTTCTAGGCGGGTTCAATTCTTGATTGTAAAATATATATAAATTAAAATTAAATAAAAACTTTTAATAAAATAATCTAAAAAAAAATATGGATAAAAAAATTAATTTAAGCACAGACATTTGACGTGCTTAACTAACTACTAGTAATCAATAAAAACGCTGTCTGTTTAAACACAAACACGGATCCATATTTGTGCCTGATCCGAATTTTCGGATCGAATCCGGTGTCACTATCGAATTGGGAGAGCGTCAGATTAGGGGGGCCAGATTTAGATCAGCGATAGATGAACAAGAGAAGGAATACATAGGATCGAGTTTATAAATATAACAATCGGGATTCAAAGAGAGAGATAAATGAAAGTCATGAGATACGATATAACAAGCATTCACTAAGGAGTCTTTATTATAAAGGAGGACTCATTAAGATAATATCTAATCGTCTTCTAATAACATTCTAACCTAATGATACTTCACTCTACTCTAATAACCTAACTTAAGATACATGAAGAGCGAATACATCGGACTTATATTATTCGATATACATAAATAATTAAACTATCCTATTGTCGGATCAATGTCCTTCCGAAATTACTAAGCTTTAATTCCTTCAACACCAATAAAACTTCCCTTCGCATTACTACCTGAATTAAGTTATTACACCCAAGTATTCGAAACATTAATCTCGACATCTGCTGTTCTAAGTCTTCATTGGGCTAGCAGATTTGCGATAATATTTAAAGGCTTCACGACGCTTAGTATTGTTCTTGCATCGAACCAATTTATATTTACGCGTCACAGATTAATTTAGTATGAAATTCGGATATAGTAATTAAACATATCTATATAAGGTAAACGGCATAACTATAGATAGTAATAAGAAAAGATCTATATAAGGTAATAACATAGGGTAAGTATAGATATACAAAATAGGAAAGGGATGAAGGATACAATTAGTAAAAGGACGATCGGAAGCATCATTAATTAATTATTATGTAAAAGAAAATGATGATCATAAGGTCGATGTAAAACAAGGAAATGCCGTGATTTTAAGGCGCAGAGTTATTTCTATAGTAACACCGGATCACTAAAAATATCCGTTAAATTTGATCTATGTAAACACTACTCACTACTTTTATAAGCATTCGCTTCCTTTTCTATACGATTGATTAAAGCTTTATTAGTCTCCATTTAGATAAAATATTTATTCACCACAACAACATCACGATATTCTTTAACTAGTTGATTACAGTACAGTATATTCACATGAATGCCAAGAATTTAATGTCATTAATAGTTTTTTTTTTAGTCAACACTTATCTTATTTAAACACAATATTCATTTTATTAAATTCAAATAAATTTCAAATTTCAAATTTCAAATTTCAAATTTCAAATTTCAAATATTTTCATATTTCAAATATTTGAGATAGTGATCGATCAAAATATTTTTGAATATAATATGATTGATCATGCTCAGTCATTTTTTCATATCCTTAGAATATGATGGTAATGTAGAAAGTATTGGCAAAAAATTTCAATGAACAGTATGATTGAGTAATTAGATATTGTATGATCGGTTATCATCTTTAAAATGCGATATTTTTTTTTACTGTTTTAGATTCATTTAGAGAATAATATACGAATAAATTATATATAGAATACTGTATAATGTTTTTAATTGAGAAAAAAATTATAAAAACATACTTTCAATCATCATCACAGTACAATTTCGGTTTATATCTTTCAGAGGCATTATCAAAAGCAAATTTTTTAAATCTATCATCAATAAATATGAAATATCAAAATTTTTTATTTCTTACCATGTTCATTAGTGTCTACATGGTATTTTTTCCGGCAATTGAAGGTAAAGTTCTTGAATATAAATAAATGTTTTACCTTTTTTTTCTTGGTTTAATAATTTAATTAATTGGTTTAATATACAGCATGGCAAAGTAGAGTATTAATGGGCATGGATTCTATACAATGCAGAGTGTGGGCAGAGGATTCAGGTGGAAATCGCATAGCTGGTGATCCACCATCAAACTATCATTTTTGTGACCCTGGAACTGGCGACGGCAACGATTTTACCATTGGTACTGGACACTATGACTGGTACTGGATTCATATTAAAGCTATGGCTGGAGAGAAACATCTTATGGGGATGGTTTCAATAGTGATTCCTGTGCATGTATAACTGGTTCTCTTTGGGATATAAAACTTGACGTACATAAAATTGATAATATTAGCAATTGTACTACTTGTCTTTGTGGTTGGGGTGGTTCTATGTGTTAATATTAGTTTTTCTTTTCTATTTTTATTTATAAGGTCATATAAAGTTAATTTTTAGTTTTTATAACATAAAATTTTAAATTAACCCAGTAATCCAGCTTTTAATTTTATTTTCAAAATATTTTATATAATATTTTTTTATAAAAATTTAAAAAATTTCACCCAGATAGTAAATATAATATAGTCAAAATCTTTTTCAAAATTTTGCTAAATTTGACCTGGCCGGGTTATAAGAACCAATTAATTAAGTTTGCATGCCCTGATATTGAATCTTTATTTAATTTTATAATTGTTTCAGAAATCTTTTTTTTAATTAATAAAATTTTAACAAATATTAATAATATAAATGAATATGCAAATTAAAAAATGTTAATACAGTTAAATGTAATAGTTATCTTTAATATTAGATAAATCAAAATTTTGATTAGAAATTATTATATATAAAGGTTGATTAAGTTACTAAAAGTAACAAATTATTAATTAGTTGATTCTTAATATTCTAAACGTAATATTGCTTAAATAATATCAATAATATATTTATAAAAAATTAAATATTATTTATATATTTTAGATATTAACTCTAAAAAACTATATTGATTTGACAAAATTAAACTATTTACATTATATATTTAAGATATCAGCAACCATATTTTATGTCTAGGTTTATATATTAAAATTAATAAATTAATAATATGTTTTCTAAATATAGTTTATATAATAAAAAATAAATTTATTATTTTTATTTTTATTTTTTTTTTTGGTGTTAAAGTAACCTTTTTGGCCACATCTTTTTATTACAATGAGAGAACAACTAGCCAAACATGTGACTTTTGGCTATCTATTTTAAGTAGTCTGCTCTGTATATATTTATAATAGCTACTATTAATAAAAGTACAACTAGATATCTCTTTTTGGATTCTATTCTAGCTACTATACCTGAAATTTAACTAGAAAGTTGCTTATTTAATCTCTCTGATTTATATCTAATTTCAATGAATAAAAACTCTTTACCTTTCACTATCTAAAAATGGATTT
Organism: Gigaspora rosea; assembly: GCA_003550325.1. Taxonomy (NCBI): domain Eukaryota; kingdom Fungi; phylum Glomeromycota; class Glomeromycetes; order Diversisporales; family Gigasporaceae; genus Gigaspora; species Gigaspora rosea. Next base: position 210,753 of record QKWP01000472.1, on the reverse strand, counting down.
AAAAATTTTGAATTTGCTTTAGAACCACTTTATTCTTGAGATAAACCTGCTATTATGTTCCTATTCCACACAAGGTATACATCTAGTCATTGGTAGTTTATATTATAGCTTGACCTATGCACTTGGAAGTTATTTATCTTTATAATTATCTACTTTTGCCCTTGTAAGATTTGATATTTAGATCTCAGTACCTACTTCTTATTATTTTCATATACTATATTCTTGGTTTCTTTAGCTTTTCAATTTAATTAGTCTAGTAGAATAAGTCTCTTTTTGGGTTTTTTTCTCTTAGTACATGCTTTTAAAGCATATATCCTTTTCTTCTGGGGTATTATTTAGGTCTTACACTAGCTATTACTAATGGATTTGCCAATAAGTGTACAACTAGTAGCTCTGGATAACTCTAGTAGCCAGGTTAGTAGATTTTTTTGCCAGAGATCTTTGTTATCCAATTCTACCAATTTCTTAGTTAAGTTCAAATCTGTTTTGTAGTACCATTAAAGATTCTTACTACTTATTTACTCAGGTCTTGCCAAGCTGGTTTTAAATTTTTAAGTCTTTTTTATCAATTTTATATAATTTTAGAAGTTTTATTGTAAGTTTGTGCTACTATACAGTTTGTACACCCAATGTTATACAGATACTTCTAGAATATTCTAGTGCATAGAAGACATTAGTATAACTAGAATTACAAGTAATAAAACCTAATTTATTGATAAAGATCTATTACTATAATATAAGTAATCATTATTAATAGAACTCAAACTTGATATTATAGTCAAGCTAGCTTGGAGGTGCAACAACTATATCACTATATTATATACCTTTAAATAAATTTATTTTAGAGACTTACAAAATTATATTATTATATAAATTAGGTTATACATATATATTTGTATTAAAAATACATATTAATATTAATAAAAAGATATTAAATATTTTAATTTTAATAAAACAAAATTACTTGTATTATAATTTGTTATATAATTATTCAATAGTTAAATATATAATGTTTATTTAGACAATTTTTTTGCAAATATATTACCTTTAATTATTTATAAATAAAAATAAATTTTGCAATATTTTTTAAAAATTTAAAGGTCTATATATTTAAATTAAAATATTTTAGCTAAAGTTGTAATAAATATTGTAGCTAATGCTAAAATTAGCTAATATTAAAATTTAGAGTTCTTATTTAATTCTATAATATGTACTAAAATTTATATATACTTTTTTACTACCATTAACAATACTAACTCTAAATTCTAAACTAATTCTAAAAAAATCAGCTAACAAAAGGCCCAAAAAATTTAAAATTTCATAACAAAATAGATCAAAATTTTAGCATCTGCCAATTTTAGCATTAGCTATAACAATAAATAAAATTTTAATAATTTTTAAATAGATAATAGTTCTGTTTAGACTTTAACTATTTATAGTATTAAAGATAATAGATTAAAATTTTAAATTTGCAATAATAGCTACAAAAAACAAGCCTAAATACAACTAATATATAAAAGTTTTTAATAATAAAATATAAAAAAAAATGATTTTAAAGCTATTTATAATTATAATAAAATATAATATAGAGATTATATTTGTAAGGATTAGCAAAAACTTCTAAAATTTATTGTTATTATTATTATTATTATTATTATTATTTGTTAATATCATATATAGAAAAATAACTATTACAAAGTATTACATGAATACAATATTAGTTAAACAGATAGATTTTCTATAAGTATCAAATTTGATATAGCATTATATCTTTAATTTTCCATTTTAAAGCTAATTTAAGTAAAACCTACTACTAGTTGAAAAAAAGGCTAAAAGAAAATTTCTAAAATTTAAAAAAACAAAAAAAAAAATAGTTTTTACAATTATTTTAGCATTTAGTAGTTCAATTTTGATGATTTTTTTTTAATAAATACTTTTAATAAGATTTATCTAACAAAAAAAAAGTTTATTTAATTTTTATTATTAAATTTCAAAATACAGTATTTAAAAAAAATAAATCTTTAGTTCACAACAAATTAGAGATTAAAATTAGCCAAAATGCAATTATAAACTATATTAGAAATATCTAGTGTTCTATCATAATTATTTTATAAATATAGTTTATATTGCTAATCAATATCAATTTTATTACAATTGTTAGCTTATTTCTTTATAAATTGAAAGCTATTATTATTTTAGCTAATAGATACTGCTTATTCTTTATCGTGATCAACTTGTGAGCATTTTTTTTAAAGATAAAAATTTCTAGTATTTAGTTACTTACAGAATTAGAAATTGGGCGTATTTTAATTAAAATCCCTCTATCCGATTTCGAGGGTACGTATTTCTGAAAAGATGTGTTTCTATTATAAAGTTTATTGATGACTTTTTTTTTTTTTTTGAAAAAATAGTATTAATTATAATTATATCACCAGTGGAATTTTTATACATGCGCATATCTAACAGAATTCAGGAATTTAAAATGTAATTGCAGATTATTTCTATTTAATTACACATAATTTAAGATTACAATCGTATTATCAGTGTACCATTGGGAAATACGTAGAAGCTCGTTATACAAAGTCGATTGTACAGTATATAGAAAAGTATATTGAATAAATTATTAAATTTGTTAAATAGGTTTCAAATAGTTTTCATTAAATTAAATATATAAATCTGTTAAACAATTTTTCTTTTTTAAAAAATTTTTTTTTGTTAAATTAATAAAAGAATAACGATTTTATAATATTTTTTGAAGTTAGAATTAAATTTAGATATTAAGGCCCCGGCCCTCAACAGTTCCTGTTTCCTGGTTATGAAACTAGGAAACAGGCATTTCTAGATGTCCGAAGCATAGAAATGTGACCCTATCAATGTTTTTATATAGAAAACCAGAAAATCCCATTTTTTCTATATAAAAAAATTGATCACGCACACAAATTCTGGTCTATAGCTAAACCGTAAAGTCTTTGCAATCTGAAAAAAAAATTTATTGATCAATTTTATTATATGTCCACATATAGTTTTGATTCACATAATATACTGCGCACCCCAACGTGTCACAAGTATGAAAATACAAATTGGGACTTATTTCAATTATTGATTTTTTTGAGTTTCCGACATAATTTATTGAAAAGAAATAAATTACCTAGGTAACACTTGAGCGTTCAAGAACACAACGGTTGATTAATTGAAAAAAAAAGACAATAAAAGTATCCTAAGCTTGAAAACATAATAAAGTTCGCTGTACAAAATAATTTCGAACTGACAACTTGGAAGAAAAATGCATTGCTTTTATTACAATTATACTCGTGGAGGCATTGTCAAATTGTCCGTTCTAATATTTTGTTTTTAGTTTAAGAGTACTTAACTAACATGATTCTCTCGAAAGTTATATCATTTCATTGTTTTATTTATGTTTGTAGGTGAGGTGACAAAAATTATAATTATGTGTTTTATCGAAATTATTAACCACCTAGATGAGAACTTAAACTAATTTTATGCTATCTTAATATGAGGGTGAGTCTAGTATTGATAGTTAAAAAAATAAATAATTTTATTGATAAAATTCATCGATATACAGTAGTACATTTATCAGGTGAAATATGTCGTCTCAATGCGAGATTTGCAAAGTTCGTTAAGTTCAATATTAATTCTGTGGCGGTAGTTACGACTTTTTCATAACAGCTACAGTTTTTATCGTATATACTGTAGGTGATAGCCCACGACGAATTTGTAATTATAATGCAGATTATCAATATCAGATATGGTTAAATGAATATTTGCATTGGTATTTCGGGGAATCCGAGATATTCGGGATGGACATCACTATGCCCAATTGGTTTCAATTTTTTTGGACATATGTCCATTTTCAATTGGACATATGTTCATTTTCAATTGGACATATGTCCAAAATAATTTAAACAAATTGGACATAGTGACGTGCCATCCTAGGAGATATTCGCACAGAATTCATTTGCATATTTCCACGCAATAATCACGTGTTTTAAAATTTCTTTGTGAGTGAACCACGTAGCGGTAGTCGAGAAATACGTAATACTGGCAACATCAATGATGGAATATACTGTATAAGGATAATTAGATTATTTCCAATAAATAATGCAATGAGTCATATGATAAAAAAAAAGACAATGTAACGTTACGTCAAATTAAAAAAGATTGCATAATTAAGATTAATAGAATTTATTATAATGATTTTAATAAATTCAGAATATTTAATTATGTAAATATTTGGCTCAAATTGAATCAAGAATCATTTCGCAATTGAGTCATATGATATGACACCTTGCATTCACAGAATCATATAAAATTACTTTATTCATACATTTAAATTCATATGACTTGAGTGAGAAAGTCACATTTGTCGGTTAAAATTGATAATGTATTATAAAAAACAGTCTAATCACTTTAATTATACGAAATAATTTGTCCAACTAAATAGATACAACATATAATAGATAACGAAAATCAAAAATATTGACATATCAAGTTTAGATGTGAACCTTAAAGTTATCTATTTCTTGTTTATCTTAAATGAATAGAAATGGAATCAAGGGTTCAAACAATAATAAACGGAATAAAAAAAAAAAAAAAAGAATTACGATGAGTCGGGAGCTTTATTATTTAAATTTAAATCTTACGTAATTGTTCAAAATAATGGCTTAGCCTAATAAACAAACGAAACGGTACGTATGCAAAAATGCAAACCTCAGATTCGGAAATTAAATATTAGTTTATTAATTTTCCGTAATTGGCTATTCATTTATGTGTATACACAACGACAATGGACAAGTAAATAAAAAAAAAAAAACATGATATAGATAATCAACGTCGATACTTCTCTGTTGTCTGAAGATGTATCATCACAGACATCAAGAGATATTTCCTTCTTTAAAACAATTCAATAATAGGGTCTCCCGATTTTCACATATAAAAGTAAGGCGATAGATACTACCGTTATCTGTAAGTTACCTAAATAAAAGTTTTTTTTTCTTTTGAGCATTAAAAAATGACAACCGAAAATAACAAAATAATTGAAGACTGCTTATAACCTAATTTTCTCGACGTCGAGAACAAATATATTAGTCAAGCAAGTAGTGATAATAAAAAAAAAAAAAATTGATTCCGACAAAAAAGTGAAGACTTTCAATGAAGCAGATTCAAGAATTACCAAAACTTGATTTCCGTTGAACTTTGATTGCCACAGAAGTTCAACCTAACTAAGTATCTCGCATTAAGGTGCCGTAACTTTATATTGAATAATGAACATCTCAATATATCTGTATACTCGGTATAATTGTGTTTAACACTCCTAAAAAAAAATAGCTTAATAAATTAATTAGTATACCTGATACTGTCTTTAACCTGAAAGTTGCGCAACACTGTAACAGATTTCTTACTCAGTTGAATTAGATCTCTCTTCACTCGTATTTCTTTGATTCTGCATTATAATTGTGAAAGAGGTGAAAATTATTGCGTAAAAAATAAATAAATAAAATAAAGTAAAAAAAAAAAAAAAATCAATTCACTCAATTATCCCAGACTAGGTTGTGTCCTTTCCATGCGATCGTATGATAAACTGTCTCCTAAATTAATCCTTATTAAGTTAATCATTAGGGCTAATTTTTTAAACCCCAAAATTTAAAAGGAATTGGCCGATCAGTTGGGGCTTGATTGTTATTTGACAAAGTAACTTACATATTGTCATTTATTATCAGTATATTAAATAAAAATGTTATCGAAAATACGGATAAAAATTAAAACCTATAAGTTAATTCGCAAAATTAAATAAAACCTTGAACTTAAAATATTTTAATAACTGCTTTTTTTTTTATGGGTGAGATACTAGGTTGGTTTAATTAAAATAGGTCAAAAGCAATAATAATTACTTTGAATTCATTAACAGCTTTAATATTCAATTAACAGAGAGTAATTCGTCCAATTTTTATTTATTTTATTCGATTTATATTATACAACTCAAAGAGTTTTTTGAATACCAGATTGCTACTTCGTATTAATATTCACATATTACGTCATTTTATAAAGTATATTATCAATCGTTATAAATATGCATTTATTTAAAGTTATTCACACCGCCTCTCGACGGTTATGCAAGCATATTCTGATTAACGATCGTCATTCAAACTTTGGAACTATATGGGCGTATTTGACTCGATTGATGTGCCAATGTGATAATACAGAGATCATTTTTACCAATAAGTCCAATCCGCCCATATGCTGATCGTCATCAGAATAAATCACGTGACTACGCACTCTAAGACTATCGATATACTATGGCAACTATGCTACCAATGTGAAAGCAAATAAAACTGCGCACAGGCATGCGCATTCTGACCAAAATAGCAGAATTCTACTGTTCTAATCATTTGGAATACACGTAGAATCCTGCCATTTTGTGCAGCTTAAACGTCTTTTACGGCCGGCTTGCATTATGCAAGTGGAAAACCACCAGTCAAGATCATGTGACTTCAAAGCTTCTGGCTAACAGCCGGTCTGCATTTATGTGAGTGGGAAACCACCGGCTAACGCCAATTATACTGATGTATGCTATATATCTCTGTAAATTATATATCAATTGCACTGATGTATTTCTCTTTCAATTATACATCCAACCCACTGATGTATGCTATATATCTCTTTAATTATACTGATGTATGCTATATATCTCTTAATAAAGTTTGAATATCGCGCTATTAGCACTGGAATGCGTTCAACTATGATATCAAATGCGTGCGGTTCTTTTCGATACCGTATTAAGTTAATCAAATGAGGTGTAACATCATTCCATTCCATGCTGATCTGCTGTTTTCCAATATTCTATCGAGTTATCCTCATTATAACCTGAAAGTTGCTAAAAATATTTAAAAAAATGGGTATACTAAAATCAAGATATACCATAGATAACTAAGGGTTGAAAACATTTAATCGCATAAAATTTTGCTTCTGCTTAGGTAGAATAATGTTAGTGTTAGAGTTTGAATGTGTTTTTGTTTGATTTTATGTTACATGACTTAAATTTTGACCAGATAGTGAAAATTTTTAGGTTGGTGATGCTATGATGTTTGAATGATGTTGATCTTTTTCAGAATAGTATTAAAATCAGTTAGGTTAAACCGTTAAACGAACGGATAATTTTTTTTAGGCAATTACAAATAAACTATAATCGAAGTTAAAATATGTATGATATAAATAATGTAGCTATATCACTATGTCACACAAAATCGAAACGTAAACTATGAATAATAATATACATCATCTATAGTATTAAAATTTTATTCATCTTTCACTTTTAACCAATTTTAATCTTTGTTGATCTTATTAGCGCTTTATAATTTTGGGCAGACCATCGTGACCTACCGGTACCATATATGGTTGTGTAACGTTTGTTATATGTTATATGTAACGTAATCGTTTCATTTTTGATTGTTGTCCGACATAAAAAATTTCCTCGCGACACCCAGAAAAGGAATTTTTACTCTCGCCATTTTTTATATATATTATAGATTATATATATATTATATATATATTATATATATATTATATATTATATATATATATATTATATATATATATATAGTATATATATATATATTATATATGTATATATATATATATATATTAACATACTAGAAAAAATAAACAAAAAAAAAATCGAATCGTTTAAAAAACAACTTAAATTCTAGTAAAGAAGGTATCCTTTTGGCATTATATGCCTACTTTTCGAATTTTTTTAGATTTTACATTTTTTTTCTTCGAATTTTTTGCCGGTATTATGAATTGATAATCAAAGAATATGATGAAAGGCAAAGAACTACAACGAAACTCAGCCTCCTAAGCCCCCTGACCAATACAAAATTTACGTGATTTGCTGCACGTAGATCAATTTGTACTATATTCATTTACCAATAGCAATTTAGATCCGGATCTGAATATATTAACATTCAGTAATTGTTATATTTGGCAGGTGATAAGGTCACAATATGTTCGTTTACATGACTAATAAAAGCTTTAAAGTTAATGCACCAGCTTTGGCCCGGAGTCCATATTGTTGTATTAAATTCAGGACGGAACATCTAATGACGGAAAGAAATGCTTTAAATCTAATGCACCAGCTTTGGCCCCGGAGGGGGCCCAAATTCGTGCATTAAATTCAAGACGGAACATCTAATGAAAGAAAGAAAATGCTTTAAATTTAATGCATCAACTTTGCCCAATTTGTACATTGAATTCAGGATGGAACACCTAATGACGGAAAGGAAATGCTTTAAATTTAATGCACTAGCTTTAGTCCCGGAAGGGCCAAATTTTGTGCATTAAATTCAAGATGGAAAACTTAATGACTAAAGCAAATACTTTATATCTAATGCACTAGCTTTGGCCCGGAAGGGCCCAAATTGGTGCATTAAATCTAAGACGAAACATCTAATGATAGAAAAGCTTAAGAAAATTTTCTTTCCGAAATAAAAATAAGAATAAAACAAATAAATCTGTTACCTTTGGCATATGGACTGCGAAGCCGCCCGAATGATCATGTTCTAGTTAAACTCCTAAAAAGGAAACAGACTATAACTTAGTGTCAATCGTTCACATTTTGAACTCCTAAAAAAGAAATATCATACTATGCCAAGAAAGTTTCTTACAAGATTTTAATTTAATCTATTACTCGCCAATTAATTTAAAAGATATATAGTACATTTAATTTTATTATTTCAATCTTCACCTCTAATTATTCTAATTAAAATAGATGACATATTACTAGAGATGTGCCATTTATATGATAGCCCAATTTTTTTCGTGTACAGTACGTACAGTACATACGTGTAGTACATATAGTATTTTATAGTGTAATAAAATAATAAAAATAGTTTTATGCACGTAACTAAAAATTATTACCAAGAGGTCCGGAACCTTTAATATTTATATAATATATAATTATACATATGTTAAGAAAAAAAAACCCTTAATATTACTAAGAAAAAATCTCATCAACATATAAATATATATATAACTAAAAATGCAAATAAAATAATTTAAATATTTAAATATATATTTTTTAATTTAATCATCTCTATCCATATCTTCATTATATTCAACCCTAGCAAATTTATATGTGTATTGCTCTAAGCAAAGCTGAATATAGTAAATAATAAATAATAAGTCTAAAATTACAAAATCTGGTTTTATATTGCCAATATTACCCGATAATATACTTTTTATGTTGATCAAATTCTTATGTTTTATTGGTTGATCACCATGTGAAGTTATATACCTATAAAAGGATCGACAAACGTATAGTTTCTTATTCATTTTATTTTTAATTCCAATTAACTATTTATCAACATCGTCGTTGATTATTTTACAATCATTTTGCCTGATTCATGACATATCAAATTACTATGTAGATGAAAAAATTTGGCTCATATATTTAAGAAATATCATAGATAAGCAGATTGTCATTAAGAGTTAAAATTATTTAGCTGCACAAAATTTTCTTTATACTGTTAGTTTAAGCTAAATGGTATTAAACCCAAGTTGGTTAAGCTATTAGGTGCATTAAACGATTAATTGTTAAAAAAAACAACTTTTTTCTAAGCGGTTTCAATTCTTGATTGTAATATATATATATATATAATTAAAAAAAAAATACACGGACATTTGGACATGCTTAACTAACTATTAGTAATCAATAAAACGAATGTTCCTTTTTCCCTTGCATCAAATCTGAGCTGGATCCGAGGATCTGTCTGTTTAAACACAAACACGGATCCATATTGTGCCTGATCCGAATTTTCGGATCGAATTCGGATAAGTAAAAATCTCCGTTAAATTTTATCTATGTGAACACTACTCACTACTTTTATAAGCATTCGTTTCCTTTTCTATACGATTGATTAAAGATTTACCTTTCAATTATTAATCTCTCGTTTTGATAAAATATTTATTCACCACAACAAAATCACGATATTCTTTAACTAGTTGATTACGGTACAGTATATTCACGTGAATGCCAAGAATTGAATGTCATTGATAGTTTTTTTTTTTAGTCTACACTTATCTTATTTAAACACAATATCCATTTTATTAATTATTTTCTTTCAAAAATTCAAATAAATTTCAAATTTCAAATTTCAAATATTTTCATATTTTCATATGCGATAGGTGATCGATCAAAAATATTTTTGAATGTCATATGATCGATCATGCTCAGTCATTTTTTCATATACTTACTACATTACCATCATATTCTAAGGATTGACAAAAAATTTAATGAACAGTATGATTGAGGTTTAGATATTGTATGATCAGTTATCATCTTTAATATGCGATATTTTTTTTTACTGTTTTAGGTTCATTTAGAGAATAATATACGAATAAATTATATATAGAATACTGTATAATGTTTTTAATTGAAAAAAAAATTATAAAAACGTACTTTCAATCATTCATCACAGTACAATTTCAGTTTATATCTTGAGGCATTATCAAAAGCAAATTTTTTAAATCTATCATCAATAAATAAGAAATATCAAAACCTTTTATTTCTTACCACCATGTTCATTGGTGTCTACATAGTATTGTTTCCAGCAATTGAAGGTAAAGTTCTTGAATATAAATAAATGTTTTACCTTTTTTTCTTGTTTTAATAATTTTTAATTAATTGGTTTAATATACAGCATGGCAATGCAAAGTAATAGAAAACATGGATTTTGCATTCTGTAGAGTGTGGGCAGAGGATGCAGGTGGAAGTCGCATAGCTGGTGATTCACCAAATTAATATGAAAATTGTACTGATACCATCTTTCTTCTTGGTACTCTTTCTGCTCCTAGAAGTTATGAAAAGTACTGGATTCATGTTCATGTTAAAGATGGAATGGAAACATCTTATGGGCCTGGTATCAATAATGATAGCTGTGCATGTGTATCTGGTTCTCCTTGGAATGTAAAACTTGAAGTACATCCTGTTGATAGTGTTGCCACTTGTAATATTACACTTTGTGGTTGGCAGTAAAAAAGATTTGAAATTTTTTCTTTGTTCTTCAGGAATTTAATTTATGTTCCCAAAAATTTTTTAATGTTACTATCCCTTTGTCTGTTAGGTAGGTAGGGATGAAAAGTCCTTAAGTCCGGGACTCTAGGACCTGGTTTTTAAAGACTAGATCCCAATTTTAGAAACTAGGTTCATAGATCTGTGAGGACTAGGGTTGCTGGTGCACATATAAATTTAGTGGTGCACCATTGGTGCGCTATTAAATTTTTTGGTGCATAGGTGCACCTAGTGGTGCACCATATTAAAAAATAAAATTTAATTTTTATGTTACGTAATTTAATCCAAATTTAATATATACATTTATACATTTTTTAATTTATTGCACTATATAGTTTATGTTTTACAATTATTCATTAAAAATTGGAAGACTTGTACAAGATGAAATCTTTTCAATTCAGTTGAACAAAACCAATTTGTCGTCTTAATTATTTTCAAATTAATTTAATTTCAATTACTACACAAGATAAATTTCAAAAGTTATAAGTGTGCAAAAAGTTTTACTAGCACAATTAGTGTCATGAATAGGTAATATAAATCGCTACAGTCATTCCAATAATCACGTTTGCAATAATTAATATAGCTAAAATAAATGTAAAAAGTAAAACTGTCTTGATAATCACATTTGCAATAATGCAATTCTTATTAATTAACATGTGTCATTTATTAAAAAATGAACTAGGTCAATTTTTAATACACTTAGATATCAAATTTATTGTATTTAATAAAATTCAAGTTTATTAAAAGAATACGATCAATAAAATTTTAAGAATAATTCAAACTTGACGATCACCCATATTCAATTAATAAAATTAATACTGTAAATGATAATATGATAATTATTTATATCATAATAACTAACTTATTTTTTTATTTAAGACGTTTAAATATATACTATACAATTTGTATTGATTGCACAACACCTACAGAGTTTGTTTCACCCACTCTATAGCTGTTCATTTCAGCTTTCACCTCCATTTCGCTTTGTCTTCATAAACCCCATACAATATATCTTTAATATCATATCTAACCATAACCCTAAAACTAATCAAACTTGCAACACGAAGAAAACAGAGACACTAACAACAAAATATCGATAATAATACTAGCAACAAAATCTGAAACTATAATATGAAGAACCTCAAAATGAAAAACATATGTTAATACTCAGAATATACTTGTCTGAACCGAAATCCAAGAATGTACAAAAGACTACAACACTATTAACGAAAGAACAACACAGATAATAAAGAAACGCTAAAGACAAAGAAAAAACATACAAAAACTGAAATACTATTAACAAAATGAATGGCACCGATAATAGAGAATGGATGAAACCAACGACGAAGAGAAAGCACCAATATAGGCAACACCAACAACAAAGAAAAAATACCAGAATTGGTAATATCAACTATGAAGAAGAAGCACCAGCATGAGTGACCAATGACAAGAACCCAAATGAAGGAAGAAAGCAACTAGAAAACCTGGAAGAAATATAAAATATAGCATTAGTATCAAAAAAAGATCAAAAAAGGTAATAAAAAAAGTATTTATACTGATCTTGTATAATCGGTAATTAGCACACCGGTTATTTTAAGATTCAATATCATGTAAAAATCAGCGATTTATAGATTAGGGGTTTCATAATTAACAAATAAGTGAAATAAGTAGGATTTTTTAAATAGTATAAATCAGAAGATTCTCAAATTTTATTTATAAAACCCCCTATAACAGACAATTTGGTATCTTTGCCATAATAATTGAAAAATGTTGCAGAACTTATATATATCATATATGAAAATAGAATTATTGTAGTTTAAAATTGATTCTGGTTAGAACGAAATTTCAAATGTCGTCCAAACAGGTATGAAATTTAAAAGCAACTTAATACATTTATATAAATATGCTCTAAACAAAGTTCTACTGAGTTTTAAAAGAACAAACTAACTGGTTGGAGCAGGATAAAATTCCTAGAATTAGTAAACTCATAATAATTTAATAATATTAATAAAATTTAAATATGATTGGCTCGCCACCCTGCACCATACCTGTGTTTGGCATGCCAGGTGCACCGGGTGGCAATCAAATTGCTGACAATCACTTCACAGACATCAACCTACACCAACAATCATTTTACCGACAAGCTTTTTTTACTGACACAAAATTTGCTGACACTTGATTTACTAACAAGTTCCTTTTTACCGACAAGTTGATTTTACCGACACACACTTCACCGACAGTCACATTTACTGACAAAATCAACTTACCGACAGCTTATTTTACCGAAAATAGAATATACCGACAAGCTTATTCTACCGACAATACAATTCGTCGACAATACGATTTGCCAACAATACAATTGCTGACAATACAACTCGTTGACATATGAGACCACAGCAATGTAATAAACTTCTAAGAATAATTACGTATTATGTAATTTATTAATAATTACAATAAAAATTGCACATTTTATTAATGACGATAACAAGTACTTATTGTTACGGCTGATGCTAAAGTTATGACCTATTTTGATATAAAATTTTAAAATTTTCTTTGAATGTTTTTTTTCTTCTTTGTCTTATAGGGTTAGGGTAGGGTAAGGGTAGGGTTTGGGTATATATTTCATATTTATAGAGTATGTGTGGATTTTAGCAGGGCTTTTAGTTTCAAATCGAGACCCTATAACTTCAGCATCAACCGTGATACTTAAGGCATCTGGCGAATTATTTGTTGGTGAATTGTATTGTTGGTAGAATAATCTTGTTGGTAAATTCAATTTTCAGTAAGATGAGCTTGTCAGTAAGCTGATTTGTCGGTAGAATTAACTGTCGGTGAAGTATGTGTCAGTAAAATCAACATGTCGGTGAAAACATGCTTGTCAGCAAATCGAGTGTCGGCGAGTTAGTTGTCAGTAATAAAAGCTTGTCGGTAAAATAGTTGTCAGTGTAGTGTTATGTCTATGAAGTGATTGTCGGTGAAATAATACGAATCCAGGTGCACCACCCATATTTTGCTCCATTGGCATTGCCAAGTACCCTGTACCAGCAACCCTAGTAAGGACCTTAAACAATCTATGTAAAGTTATATTTGAGCATTTTAGTAAAATTTTTTTTAGTTAGCACTTTTGTTTTGGTATATATAAGCTATATTTTAAACATTAGATCGAACTTTTACCCACCTTTACCTTTTTTTTAAAATGCAACATCTCTAAAAAAAAAAAAACAAAATGTTCTCTAAAAAAAAAAAAAAAAAAAAAAAAAAAAAAAAATATAAAAAAAAAAAAAAAAAAAAATAGAATGTTCTTTAAAAAAAAAAAAAAAAAAAACCCCCTCTGAAATAATTTTTCAAAAATTTCTTAAACCTATATAACCCATATCCTATCATAGATCATAAATATATATTCCTTAAAATGTGAAAAAACTTTAAAAAAAAGCTATTTTGATTAATTTTATCCAATTTTTACTTTTATCCAATTTTTATTTTTTTCTGATTTTTGCTTTTTTCTATTTTTGTATTTATTACTTGCCAGGTCACAGATTTTTTATTAGCACATTTCAAATATAAGATTTAAAAAAATACTCTATTAGCATTCTTTTAAATATACCTATTTTGCCATTTAGCTATTTTCAAATATAACCTTTTTATCCAATACCTACTTTTCAAATATAATCTTTTTTTAAAAAAGGGCCTCCATTAGTAATTTTTCAACTATGACCTCACATAGATTATTCAGGGTCCTGGTTTGTGATAGGTCCTAATATAAAATATATTAGAACTTAAAAATATATCAGTAATAAAATAGTAAATATGTATAATTCAATTTAAACTATTGATAGGCATACTATATTTATATATACTGTGAATTAGTTTAGACATGCTTTACTTAACATGCTATTCTATCTGTTGTGCAAATTTGCTATTTCAATAATATTTTTGCAAATAAACTTGCCAATATATACAGTATTAGTAAATGCTAAATTTTAAATTCAACTAAATTTTAATTCAACTAATCAAATCTCTTAAAAGATCATAATTAGAATAGGAATACTACTAATATTGCAACATATAGTCTAATTTTGCTATATTATGCTGTGTTAATAAAACTAATACAAGTCATAATGCTATGCTATATGATAAAGATGCTTTTTGCACATCTGAAATGTGTGCCAGGTTGGTGGCATAGATCATCAGCCACACTTCACGTGATGATCGGCAGACCAATGAAATGTAAGCTTCAAGTTTATAAAACTTTTAAGATATCGATTTCAAATTTAGAATTTAAGAATTTAAAAATTTTTGGATATTAACAAATTTAAATGGCTTTGAACTTGAATACATTCGAATTTAATAGCACAAACTTCATTTTCATTTAATAAGTTTCAAAAAATTATTCAAAGTTGAAGAAAAAAAATGCTATGTATAGAATTAACATGTATTGAATTTCTATGCTGATTTCTGCTACTTGTAATTTGACTTCTGAATTCATAACAAAACCATCCTACTTTTTTTTTTGTGGTTCATAAAATTCTTAATTTGGTCTACTTTTCATTATGTTTTCACTCAAATTGTGATCTTTTTTGCCATCGATCCTTTTTTCGACTAGGAATGACTTGTGGATCATAATTTTCCTTATTTTTGGAATTTTCTGGTAATTTTTCGTTTATGCCCTGATCCATCTGTTTTGCATCATTTAACAGATTCAACCTGAACCCGAATAGTAGAGCCACTTCTAATACGTGTTGTAGGATCGGTATCACCATTAAGATCATAAAGATAAGAGGTTAACCGGGGAATAGATTTGTTTTTCGCTGCTCGATAATGTTCAGCAAATTTATTTAACGCATTGCACAGTTGAGGGTTGGCATTTTGATAATCCTCTCTAATTTCGCTTAAAAAATCCATAAATATGGTAGTGTTAGCTTCATTATTGTATGAACTTTTATTGGTGTTACTTGTGCTGTTGTTATTATTCGGCGTTCGCATTTTTGCTTGAACATTTTCATGGTTTTGTGCAATGAATTTTCCAGCAAGTGATGCATAAAAAGAGTTATCACCTGCAGTGTAACCAAGTGCAATATATGCAAATAACATGCGGTCATTGGGTGTTAATGAGGGTAAAAAATTCAAAGTAGAAATATTAAATTTCATCGCAACAGCGCCTTGGTGCTTGCAAGGGGCACCCGATATACCAACAAGGCAGGTACACGTTCCAATTTCGCTGTTCACAGTATAAACAATACCAGTATCCAGTTTTGTGCTAGGAACAAAATATTCATTGTTCATATTTAGCCTTTGAATATCATCCACATTGACTGTTTCTCAATTTGGGACAGGAATCTTTTCGCAATTCGTAAATGTCCAGGATGTTTAGTGAAAAGTTAATTAATCGCCGTTCATAGAATCTTTCCATGTTTATGATCAAAAATCGAAACACTTGTACTACATTATATGCTTGTGTCCTTCCAAATATAATATCCTTAATTGTAAAAAAGCTCATTCAACGTAATTATTAGTATTATTTCTGCATGTAGGTATACCTAACCGAAAAGACAAAGCCCAAAAATTATGTCGTTCCCATAGATGCTCAAAATGTTTTTGTAATAAAGGATATAAGCCATAAAAATTTTGTTTAAACTCAAAGTAATGCAAATTCATCTCTGAAATTGATGATGCGTAAAGGAACTTTCTCATTTTTTGCATAATTAATACTCGATCATCTTTATTAATATGATGCTTTGAATTATACAACCATCACCAAAAGGCTTGCAAAACGTGAAATACACACAAAAAATGAATTCCCTGCGGTCAGCAACGTTCTAGAGCATTGCGCTCTGCGCTTGAGTCATCTGTAAGAAAGATATATGGTCCTACCTGAGGTCCACATCCAAAAAAGCATAAGGCGGGAGAATTGTTTTTAATAAATTTATAGCTTTTTCCAATGTAATTTCAGTTTCGTTAGAAGTAATAAATAGTCCTAACGGAAGTGCACCACATATAGTACTAGTATAAAAGAGCGTAATTGATGTATTAAGAGGTTCGAACGAAGCTGAAGCGTCGACAAAACACAATTCACCTGCTTGTGGGATTTTTGCGTATACTCAAGACATTAAATTTGTTATTATACAAAGAATAAAAGCCCTTCCAATACGTACATCATATTCTTGCAAAACTGCCTTGCCTTTTCCTGATTTATTATAATCATCAACGAGTTTTGCTAAATGTTCAAACATCAATTTTCCATTTGAATCACCCAATGTGTTATTACAATATTGTTAAAAAAGTTTTGCAACATAATCATAATCGGGATTATGAGCTCGATCAGCAAGTATTTTCAACAATTTTTGATCGTTTGTAGCATTCAGATAAAGCACATCTTCGTATGCATATAACGCCAATGCAGGTGAGTGCCTGTCTTTAAATAAATCTAAATATTTTTCACAAACTTCATCCTTTACACGACGAAAACTCAATGACGCTGCTGAGTTAACTATGTTATGGTTGTGGGTAAATTTTATATTAATTTCGAACGGGTAGCTAAATTCAATAACATGCCAATTTTTCAGCCTATGGTGAATTGTTGCAGTACAATTTACGTTTCGCATTCGAGATGACCGTACACGTTTTGTTTTACTACCTCCTTGCTTTTCCTTCACCTTGTTACTGTGAATACAGTGACGCAGTTCTCGGAAAAGCACCTTTTTCCCCTTAATTTCATAACTCTTTGTTTCTGGCATTGTAGTTTTTGACTACGACTCAAATGCCTTAAACCATTCAGATGATATTTTTTTTATTACTAACATTAATGAATGCATTTATTTCAAATTGTGGAATTGTAAAGTTTTCTGCAGTCTAAAACGATGGTAGTAAATTAAAACTCTTGATAACATATGAATAGTTTTTAGGAAGTATGGGTTTCAACAGCTCAGGTAAAGAATTCCAATCAAATATTTGTAAAACTATTTCACTTTCACTTTCATCTTGCTTTTTTTTATTGTATAGTTCATTCAAGGTATTTACTAGACCTTTCTGGTCACTATTCAGATCGTTATTCACATCGTTGTTTAGGCTTCTTAAATTAAAATTCAGGTCATTTTTCATATCATTGCTCATATTTTCATTGCTTAAATTGTGAATTTTAGGAACATTTATGTTCTGGCCGTCTTCGTATTCCATATTTTTAAAAATCGAAAGTATGAAAAAAGAAAAAAAACAATTCCAATTTATATATAAAAAATTTTTTTGCTTCATTCGGACTTTGAAAAGGAAAAAAAATGAGGTCATTTTTACATAAATGCATAAATAAGAAAAAAGAACGAAAATGCAAAAAAAAAAAAAATCGAATAGCACAAGAAAAGAAATATCTGAGCATTGTTTACAGACGTATGTATAAACTTGGTCTTTGCAATAAGTTGTCTATTGTCTGCTATGTACGTATGTATGTTAATAAAGATGTATTACATTTCATTGGTCTGCTAATCATCACGTGCAGTGTGGCTGATGATCTGCGTCACCAACCTGGCACACATTTCAGATGTGCATACTTTTTAACCAATTAGTATTTATGAATTTTAATTGGTTAGAAGGTATCAGAACTGAGTTCAAGAAGTTGAATTTAAATTTTGGGACTTTTTATATAAGGATCTGGTCCTTAGGTCCATGTGGTAGAACTTACAAGTCCTAGAACCAAGACTGGACCTAGACTGACTTTACTATTCCTATATAGATGCAGGCAAATTTACTTGCAAAAAGTTATAAAATTTTTAAAAAAATTTTTTATAAATTTTTTAATAGTATTCTTTTAGATTTATATTTTTGTTTTAAATAATAAATTTTTATAAATAAGGTGATACAAATAAAATTTACTGGTTTTCATAATTGGTCAGGTCTAAAAATAGAAAATTTAAAAATTTTTTTATGCTGCAACAAGTAAGTAGCCAATCAAATGCGTTATTTCATAACATGTAAAATTGGTAAAATTAGACGTAACAACTTTAACTATTAAAGAAAGCTATCTTTTGATTTTAATCAATTTAATTTATAATGGACATTAATACAGCAATAAAATAAAAACTGAGTAATTTATATATTATGCAGTTCTGTGCTATTTCCCTTTTTTATTAACATCTGGATACTATCTATACTATTTTTTTGGTAAAGCATTTCCAGCCTTTCTACTACATTCAATGCACAATAGCTATTCATTATTTGATGTTCATGTTACCTTTTGATTACTATACAAAAATGCACAACAGAAAATATTTTAGCTGAATAGTAAGGTTTTTTAATTGGTGAAGCAGGAAAAGCTTATAGATAAGAACTTCTGTAGAAATTTCTTTTAATCTAACTTTAAATATTTCTTCATTAATATCCACTTTATTAATTTCTCTTCATCCTCTTCATTAATATTCTCTTCATCCTCTTTATTTATACCTCTTTATCTTCTTCATTAATACTCCCTTCATTATCTTTATTAATATACTACTCTTTATTAATATACTCCTCTTCATTTATATACTCCTTTTTATTTATATACTCCTCTTCATTTATATCTTCTTCATCATTTATGTCTGCTTTATTACTAACATCAATACTTTCTCTGTAAGAACAATTCGATCTAGCAATTATATTGTTAGCAGTAGCATTATCACTTGGTAGATTGTCATTTAATTGATCATTGCTTTGTCAATCATTACTTGGTTACTTGAGTAATCATTACTTTTATTAATTTTAGCAGAGTTGATTGATTTGGAAGATGCAAGATCACAGGTATTATGAAATGACATTCTGCATGTGTACAAAATAGTATTAAGAAAAGATTCAAACAACTTGAATTCTTTTAATTATAATTTCTTTGCACTAAATAACAAATGTAGTTTCTCATATTTAGCACAAATGATAGTGATTCTGATATTTTTTGTACATATAGAAGAGGAGCTAAATGACATGATATGTTTCATAGTAACTTTTGTTTTACCTGACTTAGTGTTTTTTAATTTGGCATCTTTAAGTAAGGGTCTATATTCCTCTGTTATGGTGGTGCTATATAATTTTTCAAATAATTTATAATAAAGGTTTTCACCTGGGGTTGGATCAGAAATATAATAAAGTTGTTCAAATTCTTCTCAGGAACATCAAAGTAGTAAGCAAGTCGAACATGTTTCATCTCCACACCTTTTAATAGTAAAGGAATAGTATCTTATTCTACAATACTGTTTCATAAATTCTTTCAACTATGGCTACAAGAAGTCAAATATTAATATTATCAACTACTACATTATATTGATTATATATAAAAAAATTTATTTACTCTTTTTGCAATACTTTCTGTTGAACAATCTTGTTGAAATACATTATCATCAATTAGAAAAATTGGATTCCAAAAAATATATATAGATAGGTTAGGTTAATTATAAAATTACCAAAAATAAAAAGTTCTGCAGAAAAAACTTCAAAAATAAGCAATAAATTACTATAAATAGAAAAAGCTGCATAAAAATACCCAAAATAAATGATCTAATACCTGAACTATTTATCTATATTTCAGGGTCCTGGTAAATTGTTTTTTGCAATTTATTATTTCATCTTCAGTTGCTATATCAAAGTTTTAAAAGGTACTTTCTTTAAAGATTGATATTCAAAAATGCTACAGATTAGGTAAATAGGTTGGTGGACACTTTTAATAAATGTGTCTTTCAAGATAGGATTATTTTCTGGTATATGCTAAATTGCTTTCAACGTATTTGCTTTACTTACTAAGTTTTCTAACTTATCACTCATTTTACTTCTCATTAAATCTATATATTGAAGTCCAAGATTTAAGATAGACATTATGCATTCTACAGGATTTTTCTATAAGTGCTGAAGTAGTATTCTTATAGCAATGAAAGTCTAAATCTAAAGCTAGAAATAGGCAAATATATGATGGTTGCACACTAGTGAATATACAACGATGGTCTGGACCACTGTCTGTATAAAGACATAAAACAGGTTTACTCATAATATTTTTTTAGAAAGATCTTGTATAATTCAATTGCATGGTATATTGGTAAAAAATATTAGAAAATAGTATCTTTTAATTCAATATGAATATCTCCCTCATAAAAATCACTATTAACCAACTCCAGGATATCACATATCGTTAACACTTGGTATAACTCTAGTCTTTGTAAAGTCATGATCTCCAACTATCAATGTCAATTCTTTACTAACTACAACTTGCTTTCCTTTCTTTATAGCACCAACTGGATATCTGGGTTCTCTGACTTTACACCTATGTTTATCATCTAAAAATACTAATGTTGTCATTTCACAAAATTTTGTAAAAATTCTTTTTCATATTTGAACAATGCTGAAGTATAAAGTTCATCAGGATAATGGGTACAAAGTTGCCGAACTTGTATCTAGTATTACAAATTATCGATTAATTGTTATTTTTTTAGTTAACTGGTATCTAAAAATTCAATTGATTAGTAATACTGCCTGTACTATAAATTTTAGAAGTAGGTGTCCAGTATATTGCAAACTATTAATTCATGTTGGGTTTTTAGACCATAGTTGTAAATAAAACTATTGCATACTTGAAATTGGTATGTTTAGAGAACATTTATTTTGATTTAATTTAATAAATTACTAATCAAAATTGCTGTTGCTAGGTGGACGATGGTATTATGTTAATATTTGTTGACTGTAGTTACAAATTCTGCTACTTGTTCTGAAAGAAATTCAGTCACAATTTTCCAAAAAACATCAAATTTACTTGGCCTCCTAGGATTGTGTTTCACAAATCAACTGTAACTTTAGAATTGTCTAATTCAAGAGCTAGTCTAATTTTTTCATCTATTCTAATTTCATTTGCAAATTCCAGTGCTGAAGAATTCCCTGTTAACATATGATAAATAGTACAAAGTACTGCAGGTTTAACTCTTGGCAAAATTAAAGTCACAAGTACAAAAATAATTTTTCTTATTGTACAAGTATAATAGTGAGAAGAATGGGCTGAAGTTCATTAACTATATTAGTATTTCATTGCATTATCATGGTTTTATCAGCACCTTCATTAATCTTTCAAATTAAAAATGTATTATATGCATTATTTCCAGAGTTAAATCAAAATTTATCAAGTTTAAAAGTAAATACTCAAGATAATCCCTATATATAATGAGATTAATTATTTATCATGACAGATAGCTAATGCAGTTCTCTTTGAAAATATAAACTTTTCTAAATCCACATATAGAGAATAGTTTAGAAAAATCACTGTTTGCAAATATTAAACACCGGTTTTCTTAGTTTATTCTCCATATACCTATACTTTCCTAGCAAAACCTTTTGACTTTGAAACTTGGAATTTAAAATTAGTTTGGGCGGCAAGTATATATACACCCTTTCATTAACAAGTCTAGCACTAAATTCTAACCTAACATAATAGTGCTATATTAATTAACTTTTTAGTTTTACTTATACAGAATCTGTTGGTAGAAAGTTTTCTATATCAATTGGTATCCATTGAGGTAAATCTTTGAGAACATTTTCTAATTGATTATATTTGAATTCATCATTTGGCATTATATAAGAATTTGCTTTGTGAATTTTAATTGTTATAGTGTCATGACGAATTACAACTATGGGGTTTTGGTCTGAATCCACTTGGTCAGAGCACTCGCTTTGGCACTAGTGTATCATACTAGGCACTGCCACCTTATGCTCAAAAGGAGATTCGGTTTATCACTAAGAACGTTTATGTTTTTAATTATTTACTTAACTATGAACTCCTCTTTGCAACTTTCCCTTTGGATCGTTGCACTTTTATTATAGATTATCAATTCAGGTACTCGATTACCTGATTACATGCATTATGCAACATTTATAAATAAGCTTTTAATTAAATTCATGCATCAACAGATCATGTCATTTATGTTACCTGGTCACGATCAGGTAGCCTGTGATCGTAGCCAACCCTAGCAATCGATATACAGAGGTGTTGATTAGCGCTATAACAGGAGCTAGACCCCCTGAATTTTGTCTCGAAGTTCTAGCCTTTTGCAAAATCCAATACAGCATTCGCACATTACAACACATATCTCGTGACCTGAATTACTAAACTAACGTTAATCTATGTACATAAATATAAACACAAAAAAAATTGGGGTTGTTTTTTTTTTCTTTCTTTTTCACATAAACAAATTCAATGTTCATTGCTATAAACACTCTCGAGCTCTTAGCCCCGGCATATTCATTCTTCCAAGCTTTCGTACATCGAGACGACTCTCAAATATTATGTGCTCCGGACCTTCATAACTGATCAAGTGATCCAAATACAAGCGTTTGATAAAACTAATCTTTTTATCATTACACAATACAGTGTGACTCCAATTTACCTTTCGACCCACAATCATTGTGCCGCCATGCATCTTGTTCAATTGATGTTCTAAACTTTGTAGCTATGCAGGATCCCTAATCCGATATTCATAAACACCATATGGGTGATTTCAATAGAAACAGCCCATTTTTACATATATTTTATTTTGAAATAATTGAGTTTAATCGTTTGTTTTGATTTTCGGACTGATTTGGGATTAATCAAATTTCACGATTTTATTGGTTAAAGGTAAACAGGTGACTATCAGGTAATCTCGTGATATGTTGGCTCTACGCAGCCTCATGTAATTTTTCTTTTACATTATCTTGATTTTTTATTATGCAAATCGACTTTCATTTATAATTGAAAAATGTCAATCATGTCAAAATTTATATGAATTTAATAAAAACTCATTTTTCAAAAAATTGTAAAAATGGGCTGTTTCTATTGAAATCACACCATATGCTACTTCATCCATTGCTTCATAAGAAAATCACAGCAGTCGCTGTTTAGAGTTCTGCCTATGTCATTCACAACTCCATTAGTTTCTCTACAATCTGAGCTAGATTCTCCGGATTCAACAACCTTTTCATCACCAACTCCACTTTGATCAGGATTAATTACATCCGACATCTTAGGTATGTATTCGACTCTTGCTTTCTCAGATTGATTCAATCCTTCATGGTCCACATTACTAATGCATACCTCTTTTATAATTCCGTCTCGATATCTTTGCTTATTCGAATTCATGGAATTTACCTCATTCACAAAGCAAAAATTATTATTGAGCCTTGTATCCTCCATTGGCATTTCATCGTCAAACGTCAGATTTATATCAACTTTCTTTTTGGTCACAAATCCATTTTCATAACAACATCCATGTTTATACATAGCATTAGCATGACGTGTATTAGCAGATTTTTGATAATAATTGAATGCCTTGTGCTTTTCTAATTCACCACCGATTCTATCAGGATCAGCCATGTTGGAGGATTTTTGATAATGAATAAATGTTTTATATCCATTCTTCTTGACATCAACTCCACCACCCTTCAATCCATTCAATTTATCCCTCTCGCCAATGAACTTTATAGGTATGACTTCATTTTCATTTTCATCATTTTGTTCTTAATTCGCTTATATGCTTCATCTGTACTATTCACCTCTGTAGGCTTTTGATAACGAATGGACGCTTTATGATCAACTCTTTTGGCAGCAATTTCAGCTGTTTTCAGCTTACTTGATGCAATAATTTTCTCGCCAGACCTCACAGGTAACGTATTATTTTTTATTGGCATTGCTTTGCCATTAAATGTCTTATTAATCCTGTTACCATTTTCCTTTTGATTTCTATTTTTATTATTGCCAACATTGGGATCACTGATTTTCATGAATCGTACATCCATAACTTGTTCTTGACATTCATACTTTGCTTGATCTGGGCAAGAATGGCTAAATGTCCTTGACGTCGACAAACATAACACAGCTAAGGTCTGTAGTATTTATGTTTATCTTGTAGTTTCTTCAAATGCTTCACCACTTCAACCACTAACACTCCACTAATGTGATCATATTTTCAACTATCAACATCAAGCGACTTTCACTTTCCATCCTCTTCGATTTCACTGCTCAGGTAGCGTTTGATTATATATATATATATTTTTTTATATTATTTTCGCTTGATCACTAAGCCTTTTACTAACAAGTCCTTTTCATAACAATGTCCTTTTCCTTTAATGTTCATATCACTTTAATTAAACGTTCACTTCACAATAAACCTGTTGATCACATACAAATGCTACCAGGCACTTTCAAATCCTTAAATTTAACAAGTTTCCTCAAACTCAACTTTATTCATGTAGTTATAATTTCAACTTTAGAGATATTCAGCGAAAAAGACCTTCTCTTACCCAGGTCCTTGTTTGTCGTAACAAATCACAACTATGGGGTTTTGGTCTGAATCCACTTAGTTAGAGCATTCACTTTGGCACTAGTGTATTATACCAGGTACTGCTATCTTATGCTCAAAAGGAGATTCGGTTTATCACTAAGAATGTTTATGTTTTTAATTATTTACTTAACTATGAACTCCTCTTTGCAACTTTCCCTTTGGATCGTTGCTCTTTTATTATAGATTATCAATTCGGGTACTAGATTACCCAGTTACATGCATTATACAACACTTACAAATAAGCTTTTAATTAAATTCATGCATCAACGAATCATGCCATTTATGTTACCCAGTTACGATCAGGTAATCTGTGATCGTACCCAACTCTAGCAATTGATATACAGGCATGTTGATTAGCGCCATGACATATAGCCTGTTCTATTTTTCGAACTAGGGTTATTGATGCATAGTTTTATATTGTAATTTTATTTGCCCATTTAAAAAGCTAATATAATTTAAAATGACCATAATCAAGTTTTATAGAGCTCACGAAGCCAATCAAATGATGGTTTTAGTATCTACTGTGATATGGTGTGTAATGCAAGTACCTGATAATGAAGATTTAATTCTATTGCATTAAAAGCTTTCTGAGAGTTCTTAAATGATACTGGGTTAGTGTGGCCAAAGAAACCTATGAATAACTCTGGAATATGATAGCTATGTTCCTTAAGTTTTAAATGATCATGCATATTGATATACCAAATTATATTGTACTAGTGCGATGGGTGGCGCATTTGCACCACCTATCTTATTTAATGATTTCAATTTTTAAGTCATATTAATAACTTAATTATTATTTATTTTGTATATAAATTTGAGTAAGTATATTGGAATTATCATAATTTCTATCATGATTATTATAAAGAATTTGATCACAGAGTTTACTCAATAATGTAGTATACATAGCGATATTAGTATTGAAATTATTATAATTTTACTATAAGTTGCTGCAAAAATTTTGTTATAGAATTTATTTACTATTTGGTAATTATTATATGTAGTTAAGGTAGATATGGGTACATTAGTTTATCGTGATTCCTATTATGATTTTTATAAAGAATTTTATTACAGAGCTTACATATTAATTAGTACACATGGTGTTTAGTATTGGAATTATTATGATTTCCACATAAAAAATTCTATCCCAGAGCTTACTATTCTAGTGATCTATTAATTTACAGCTAAGTAAAAAAAAAACAAAAATAAAAATAAAAAAATCTAATCAATTGACCGAAGTTTTCAGATTTTATTTAGTGTAAAATGAAAACCCAACTTTGTGTAGCTTAATTGTAGATGCAATTATTCAATTAATTTAAATTAAAAAAAACTGACTGATTGAAGTTTTTAAATTCCATGTAATGCAAAATGAAAAATCAACTTCGTATGGCCTAGTTTTAGTCTTTTCTATTAATTTAAAGCAAAAAAAAAAAAGAAAATCTGACTAACCAATCGAAGTCTTCAGATTCTGATGTATTGCAAAACAAAAACTAAACTTTGTGTAGTCTAATTTAAGATGTGAACATAATTCTATTAATTTGCAGTAAAAAAAAAAAGAGGAAAAAAATCTGACTGACTGAAGTTTTGTCGTTTGTATAATCTATATATATATAATTAAACTGTGTTTTGTTTAGAGAAAATTTGTTGTTTTTTTTGTTTGGTTATGTGATTAATTAATTAGCTAGTAGATGTAAGTAGCTTGAATGTTAGTAGTTATTTGGGATTATCAAGTTGATTTGTACGTATTTTACTAATTATGTTTGAGTCTTTTAGGATTTTATATTTAAGAGTGTATTAAAATATATATGTATGTATGTACCGGTATATACATCAAAGATAAATTTTTAATTGGCAGAAAATTGTTTTGCTAGTTTGTTGTAATCTTAAAGCTTTGATTGCTAAAGTTTATTATTTGTATTTGTGTTGTGATTTTTAGTAAAATTTTTGAGGATTTTTTTAATTAATCTAGTTATCTTCTTAAACCAATTATCTATTGTTTTATGAACATCCCATGCATCAGGACGTTCTTGTGTATCAGAATTCATACATTTCTTAGCCAATTCAATATAGCATTTAGGAGTTCTAGGTGCAAACTCTGGTCGCAATTCTTTGCAAATTTTAATTGCAAGTTTTAGGTCGAATTTATAACCATTAAAAGGTCTTTGTCCATTTAACATTTTTGGCATAATAATACCAAACTATAAATATCTGCTGCTTGTGTAAACTGCTGTTTTCCTGTTAAGACTTCAGGAGGAACATAGGGCATTACACTATAAGTTTCACTTTCTGAAGCGTTATCTTCTTTCTTTTTAGACAATTCTAGATCTGCGATATAAGATTGTTGGTCTTGCAAAATATTACCACTATGAAAATCAGCATGAATATATGCACATCTGTGAACGTTATCTAGCTTATCTAAAATATTTTAAGTATCTGCAATTTGGTCTGCCATGTAAGTGTATTAAAATTTTTTTCTTAAATATTTATGAGGACTTCCATTATTAGCATACTGAAATACCATTAAATATTCATTTGTTTTTGTGTTCTGAGTTATTCCATATATTGCAAGCATTGTATAATTTAATGTACATTTTATAAGACTTTTAAACTTAAGGTTTAAACAATAAATTAGTTCAGTAAACTACTATTAATAAACTTAATGAATTATCAAAGCAATAAATTAATTTCTTTTAAAAAAATCACAATTGGTTTCCTTTGAACTGGTTAACGTCTTGAGTGCAATGATGCTGAATGGTCACATGCTCTTTTGTAAATGTAGTTTTCATCATCAACTTTTCATATGCCATTCAACAAGGTTGCTGAATATATGGAACCAAATCCACCTTTACCAATTTCTTTAATATCTAATAATTTATCAAATGGGATCCATTCAATTGCGTTTTCATAACTCCAGGCTCTAAGTTGACATTCTTTTATGCAATCACCAATATCTTTATTCCAATTGTCCATCTTGTTATATCAGGGTCGCATGATAGACACCATGCTTCAGAAGTGTTATCTTCATTATAATGTGCACATTTTCCTTATTTGGCTTGTCTATATAATAT
Organism: Gigaspora rosea; assembly: GCA_003550325.1. NCBI lineage: Eukaryota > Fungi > Glomeromycota > Glomeromycetes > Diversisporales > Gigasporaceae > Gigaspora > Gigaspora rosea. Next base: position 182,293 of record QKWP01000472.1, on the reverse strand, counting down.
ATGTTTTATTTTGTATCTGCAATTTAAATTTTATATCCAATGTTAATAATTAGTTTTATACTTACTGACTAAATTAACGAATTTAAACGTAATAATGGTAAATAAGTATTTATGATCTTGTTTTGTGAACTTTTTTTGCTGTTTTTATTTTTATTGATTAATGAATGTTCTTTATACTTACTGACTAAATTAATGTGAATAAAATGAATTTAAATGTAACAGTAAATAAGTAAGCATTTATGATCTTGTTTTGTGAACTTGTTTCACTGTTTTTAATTCTATTGATTAATAAATGTTCTTTATACTCACTAACTAAATTATTGCGAATGAAATAATTTGTGCGTAATAGTAAACAAGTATTATTTATGTTCTTGTTTTGTGGACTTGTTTTGCAGTTTTTATTCCATTGATTAATAAATGTTCTTTATACTCACGGGCTATATTAATGCAAATGAAATGAATTTAAATGTATCGGTAAATAAGTAAGTATTTATGACCTTGTTTTGTGAACTTGTTTTGCTATTTTTAATTCCATTGATTAATAAATATTCTTTATACTCACTAAATTATTGCAAATGAAATAAATTTAAACATAATGGTAAATTAGTATTTATGAACTTGTTTTGTGAACTTGTATTGTTGTTTTTAATTCCATTGATTAATAAATATTCTTTATACTCACAAACAAATTAATGTGAATGAAATGAATTTAAATGTTATAGTTAATAAGTACTTATGATTTGTTATATGAACTTGTTTTGCTATTTTAATTCCATTAATAAACATATGTTCTTTATACTCACAAGCTGAATAAAATGATTAATGCAAATAAAATGAATTTAAGTGTAATGGTAAATAAGTACTTATGATCTTGATTTGTGAACTTGTTTTGCTATTTTTAATTCCATTGATAAACAAATGTTCTTTATACTCATTTGCTGAGTGAGGTGGGTGATTAATGCGAATAAAATGAATTTAAATGTAATAGTAAATAATTTTATTTATGTTCTTTTTTGTTATTTCTAAAAATTATTAAATACTTTATACTCACGGGCTAAAATAACTAACAATAAATAAATATTTATGAACTTAAATCACCTATTTAGATTAATGGATGAGTGCACTTTATACTTACTCCCTAATAACAAAATATTAAAAAAAAATAAAAATTAACTTCCTTTTAATACTATTCCCAAAATTTATCTTTATCTTTTTCATCGCCAATTCCATAAAAGTAACAAACAGCAGTTTTCCAAATTCCTATAGAATTATTAAATTATAACAATAACCAACTTGATACATTCTGTTAGAATTATTTATGTCTGCTGTTTTTTGATAATTTGTGAATACTTTGTTTTCATTTTTTTCAACTCCAATTCTATATTCATAATAATAACTGAGCCAGAAAATTCCATCTGGATTGTCCGTATCTGACAATTTATGACAATCAGAAAAATTCAGTTTGTTGAAGCCATGGTCAAATTTTCGTTGAACATTTTTGATTAAATAATAAAAATGATACATATTACAATTTGCTGTTACTGTTTTTTTTTATTTATTTATAGCGCAATATTCTAAATTATGCAGGTACAATTTTCAGCATAGAAACATAGCAGGCAGATATTATCAACTAAAAAATTCGGTTACAAATCTTACTATTCTGACGGTACACAGTATGTGACTCACCAATGCATGCTACTAACATTATCCATATCTCAGTTAATCTAATATCTACAAAGTGCTATAATGAACAAAAGTCAATTCTTGAAAATCATAGATAACTGATCGTTGCTATATTTACGTTTCAATTTTCACTTATTGATTATTAATTCACAGATCAATAATAACGAATTTGTTCTGATATTAATTACACAAACGACCAAAATGTCGCAATAATTACAATTTAAAAATAATCATACGCAAACTGGTGGAAATCAGGTAAATTTACATGCATTCATGAACTAATTTATCTTGAGAAATCTGAAAAAGATAGTAAATTCCCATGACATGTGATCTGCAACAGTTCATACTATCGCTGTAATTCGACATAATTTAAGAATATAGATCTCAAAATAATCAAGAACGGAATAGCTAGTAATTATTATATTTCAAAATTTTGATATATTTCAATAAACTTCCCACACTATAACGATAGTATTTTCACATAAGCACGACATATAAAATATGCTATAATAATCAGTATAAATAAAAATCATTACTAAAAAGGTTAGTGAACATCAAAATTGGACAGAACCTGTTTGAAATCATGAGTCATGCACTTATATAAAGGGTTAGTTAAATGCTTAATTCGTGATTCGCCTATAGATAATAGAAATCATATATGTAATCTATAATACAATTTTTCAGTTCGACTCATCAACCTGTAGATTAATTCTTTATTTGATATTAACCTGTTGATCGATTCATCTATGATCGTCTGGTTTCATCTAATCGAAAAGCATTGTACGCACTTGACATATATTGTGAATTGGGTGCCTCTAGCAAATGATGCTAGATATTAAACTTTATTGCATGGTTTTTATTGCAACATTGTAGCATACAGTACAATCGATGTACTAACTGAGACTCCGATAAATAGCAAAGATAATTGTGCTGGGTTTCACCATTATCAGCTGAATTTGCGATGCATAGCAGGCCGGCCTCAAATTGAATTTTTAAGCTGCCACAAAATAGCTGGGTTTGGATGTGAAAATTTTGGTTTTGACAGATAATGTTGTATGTATTTTATGCATGTCTCTTCTTATCTTTTACGATAGGTACTAGCCCGAATAGGCAATTGATTAAATTCATTGGCAATTGTACTTCATGTGTTTAATTTACGCAGGATCAGCTTATCTGCTCACTCGATTAAGACCAGTGGCTGTGCTTATGGACCGCTTCTGGCATGATTCCTGCTTATCTATCTTTTCAATTTGTCAATCGTTAAAAATCGTCAATAGTAAAATCGATATAAACATGTAAATGCATATCCAAGAGAAGTTTCAAGGGAAAAAAATCGAGCAACAAGATAATTAAAATGTTCAAAGATGAGTTAATTAAAAAATTAAAAAATAAAGGACTAAAATTAAAATACAGTGATTTTCTGTTTAAGGCATAGCAAAATCGAATGATCATAGGGTCATTGTAATGATCTACATGATTGTATCACCCTAGAGGCTTGAGCAAAACATGAGAAAGGAATGCTCGCGAAGGAATATAGTATAACCTGATTATTGAATAGAAGAAAGAATATCAAAAGATTAACGAGATGAGCATATAAGGTATGAATTTGGTAAGAGTGGTGATAACGAAACTTCAAAGCCCCTTATCTGTTGTGCATTTTTGTTATATAGTAAAAGAGCTTATGATTCGTTGTAAAAAATATGAATTTTCAGATTAACAACTTATAAAACCATAAAAAAAAATCTCTTTCATATTTTAAATTATCGTAGTCACGCTTTTGATGTGTTGCCTTTTGTAAATTTTCTTCATTAACCATACAATTCACCCATAACAATAAGAGGAAAATTTGGATACGCTTATACATCATATAAACAGAAATATTTATTTATTTGATATTTGAGCTCTGTGGTTAGGTCTTTGACGAAAGAGTAAAACTATATTATGATTTTGTTGAAAATATTATTTCTAGAATTTCTTGAGATTAGGCAGACCAAGTTTATTATGTATTTTATATTACCCCTCCTCTTCCCTCTAGGAAAGGGGTGGTTCTTATGGGGTAAAATTTTAAAAAAATTTTTTTTTTTCAAATAAAAATTTTCCTGAATTGTTCCGTGATATATAAAAATTTTTTGAAATATCCTGTAGCCCTATGTATATTTAACAAAATTTTTTTTACTATGAGGGGGGCTCTAAGGAGGGGAAGGTAATGTAAAACACATAATCAACTTGGTCTGGCCTTATGATAAATTTTTGTGGACCATTAATTTTATCTTGCAACTGTTAAAAATAATGATGATTAATCTCTAATTATGTGTAGGGTATTATGGCGCAGGTAAATTTTCGATCTTCCCCAGTATCACCATCAAAAATTCACCACATGTGATCTTACCAAAATTCTTTTAAGTTCGTTTATGTTGGGTTAGGGTTAGGATGAGTGCCCAGTTAGGGTTTGGTTTGGGTTACTATATAGTAAAATCACTTAAGGAAGATTTTTTGTTGGTTCATAAATGTGGTTTCTTATACAAACTTTTGAGAAATAAGCTTTTTATAACCAAAGCGATGTTTTGAGACATCCGGTTTGAATTTTCCTGATCATGTTATAATATCAAATTATGGTCATTCATTGGTTGATAATCACGTAAGGTGCCAAAATTTGAAATTATGCCCTGCGCTTTGTATGATAAGGACAAAATTTATATATGATTCCAAGAAAATTTAAATATAATTCTGGGCAAATTTATATATAATTCTAGGCAAAACTATAACGTTCGAAAAATGATCATCAATCCAACTAATAATCGAAAAAAGCAATTAAGCATGTAAAAAAATCTTCTTGTCTATACTATTCACTGTCGACTCTTCAACCTGTAAATCAATTCTTCATTTGTTAAATCTCACAATAATGAACTCTTCGTACAAGATTTTTACTGGATGATCTACACTGTCACTTTTCGCTAATACTCTAGCCTCCAAAGATCCTATGCCCTATTGTTATGTTTGACTAAACATATTTTTATTCCAATTGCCATTTTTTAAATCAGTATGTGGTACAATCTAAAATTGAATCCACATTTATATAAGCAAGGAACAAGAAAAATTAAATAAAAAAATAATTTGTGCTGGTACTGTGAAGCCTTAAAAGAAATTTACCAGGAACGATCAATAATATTACAAGTATACCAGGAATGGATTGGTATGTAATATTACGAAGTATATCGATATGGTTATTATGGCATTTTAATTGTGTACAGTACATTGAAATTGTACTGGTACCAAAATTGGGTCACACCAAATTTACATGATCACCAGATAGCAAGTAAGTTTTGCAACATAATTTTTTACATTAAATCATGATGAAAATTATAATATTTTAATACAAACTGACCCAACCTTACTATTGTAGATTGTGCATTAGCAAATAAGTCCTATAACAGAATGTTTTTACAGTAATACAGATAGAAATTACGATATCCGTACAATTTAACTTTTTTTTACAATAACTTATGACAGAAATCATAATAATTTCAATGCAAACTATTTCAATCTTAAACATACTATGTATTGCTGAGATTGCAAGTAAGTTTGGTAACAAGATTTTTTATGATGATTTCAATGCAAACTAACTCAGGGTATTCTCAAGCACTTCATTCAATAGATAGGAGGCAAATTTTTAATTAATCGTAAACTAAATAGACCAAAACAAGTGAGTTACTATTTTGATGAATAAAATCTGGAGGTGAGACCATTTATTTTTTCATAGAGTTGCTGAATTGGATAAAATTTAGTATCCACATTTTGCACAATGAATTTTTAACAGGTCACTCTTCAATTAACTGCATAACAACCCAATTAATTGCAATAATTTGAGCAATATCTTGATCACTGGCTAATCACATGAGGGAGCTTGAAAACACCCTCAACCACGTTACCGTGGTCACCAGAATGGAGCAAGCTCTATGACAGAATTTTCATGATAGAAATCATATAATTCCAGTTCAACCTAAATTAATACATACAATATTTACTGGATTAGCAAGTTCTGTAAAGAATTTTTACAGTAACTCATAGTAGAAATTATATAATTCAATGCAAACAAATTCAACTATGTACTTTGTGTACTACAATAGCTTATAAGATCTATTATGAGTAAAAACAAATTACTAAATAGACTAGGTGGCACAAAGCGCCACCCATTACACTAGTATATAGTAAAAAGTGGGAATAAGTAAAGATAAGTTTTTTAGTAAATGTTGGAATCTGGCTGTTCCTCCTTCTAAAAGTTTTTTCTGTTAAGTAAACTTTTAGTGTGCATCTAATAAAAGTTGTAGAGCTAATTTTTCTGATTCCAATAGTAGTAAAATCATTAAAATTGACACAATATAGCATGGGATATAAGCATTTTAATCTTCGCAACTATATGTTTTTTTTTGTTTATTTAAAGGAAAAAACATATAGTCGCAAAGATTAAAATGCTCATTTATCATGATATACTAGGTCAATTTTAATGGTTTTACTATCATTAGAATCAGAAAAATTAGCTCTACAACGTTTATTAGATAAACATCAAAGGTTTAATTGACAGAAAAAAACTTTTAGAAGGAGGAACAGCCAGATTCCCATATTTAGTAAATTAATATAGTAATTTGTCCCAAAATTTATTATGTAGATCCTATTAATTATAGGCGAATCACGAATTAAGCATGATAGCAAGTAGTTTTATAATGTTTTGATAAAATTAGTAAGTTCAATTCTGTCATTATTAATACATTGATATGATGTAAAAATAAAATTCCCACACATTGGTCATGTTTCTGAAGATTACCAATCAAAAATGTTCATTGTTTTAGGTAGTATAGATTATAATAGATTATATCAAAATGATATAATATTCATGTGCCTGAGACATCCAATCAAATCAAGAATAAAAGACCAATCAGCATGCAGATTTATGTCGATCAGAGTGCAAATTATTTTAGATTGTTTTTAATAAACAACTAATGAATCTATTTCCTTGTGTATTAGCATTCTCGATTAAAAACCAATCCCCACTGTTTTGATAAATCTATCCAATTATATCATTATATAATACTTATTTATTGTTTAATCTCTTATATTGCAAGGAGCTTGGCAAAAAATTTTTTTGAGTTTGCATAAAAATTTTCAATGCATTTTGACTTAATACTAAATGAAAGGGTATCATATTACTAGTATTAAGGTGATTGTGTATATTTAAACCAAATGCTTTAGTTGACTCTATTATTTGACAATAAGGGCTAGCTTAAATAGTTGTTGTACCTGCAACTAAAGTTTGGCTTAATTCAATATAATCAATTGTTTTGAAGAGGCTTACAGAAATATTATAGTCTAAGGATATTTCACCTATAATGAGTTATCAAAAAACTCTTTAATACTCATTTTATAGTATTGGATAAGCATACTAGCCATAAAGCAGTTTGATTCTTTTGAAATATGCAAATGCAAAATATCTGGTATAAAGTTATTGGACACCTTTGAGATATAGGCACATATCAGATGCTTTATGCTATAAGCACAAAGGTCTTAGTCTAAATTACTAGCACTAGGGCACAAAGTTCCTGGCCTAATGCCTGGAGCTTTGTGTTTGTGGTTACAGGCAACCGCACAAGCACTAATGCTGAGCATAATGTCTAATATGTCTATTTGCAGATCTCTAGTCTTCATTTGGATATTATATATTAGGTGTATAGCTTTTATAAAAAAGCATATATTAATTTTAGTAGGTATTATAAATTCAAATAAAAATATAAATTTTAACCAAATAGTGCAAAGGAAATTTACTATAGAGTACTATTAAGATCCTAGGTATATCTTAATACTATAATATAAAAATTCTAACTTATGCCCTGGCTATAAATTAGGTTTGCAAAAATGGCAATGTCCAATAAAAATGAATCTATATCTAAAAACAGGTTCAAATTATATTTGAATTAGACCTTTCTTTTCACAATACCTTTTGGGTATAAGTTGTTATGTTTTTGATTTATACTCGGCTATTGGATACAATGCTCTATAAAGTTGATCCTTAATTAGTTCTATCAAAAACCAAGGACTTCAAATATGATTATGAAAAAAATAAATTTTTGTGATTTATTTTATTGATAAGAATTGCCACATGATTGATACTCTAGTAAAAAGCAATTGGGTAAGTATTTAATTGTGCTATTTATCTAATATAGCATTTATTCTAAATTTTCACTATTATTTAGCATCAGTCTTATTCTATACAAGTTCACTAACGATATTGATCACTTTAAAAGGATTGTTAGAAGCACTCTTAGATTACATGGTATAACTTTATTAAATGTTGCAGTTAATACTAAAATCGGCTAATACCAAAATTTGAGCCCTCAATTTGAAACTATTATAAGCTCTGCTAAAGTTCACATATACTCATTAATTATCAAATCTACTCCAAACTCTAGCCTTATAGAACAAAAACAAAAAAAACACCTCTAAAAAGGTTTAAAATTTTATATCAGAATAGGTCAAAATTTTAGCATTAGCCATAACATTAAATGATTTTGAACAAGAATTATTTATACTGGCCAGGTTTTTGAATCTTTTTTTATACAGTACCTAATATAAATCGTTATTTGGATATCTTATATATATATATTGAATACAATTTTATAGCATGATAATAGTCATATTAGGATTCTTTTATTGTTGCACAAATGTACTTACTAAACTTATTTATTTGTTGAATACCAATGCTAATTCTAACCCATATCTTATTATCAAAATTAAATATAAGTTACTCTTATTATAGTGAGCTCTCATTATAGTAAAGATTGGTCTATAGTGAAGAATTTTTCAGAACAAAACCAAGCATATTAAATATTCACTCGATATAATGAAGTTATATAGTAGACTCTTGATATAAAGTATAGTGAAGATGTTTTTTTGAACGGATATAACAAAATATCACTTGATATAGTGAAGTTGATATCATGTGATATATATTGACCAATCATATGAAGCAAAAATCATTGTATTCATACATAATAATAAAGCCTTGAGGTTATTGCTTTTTTTTAAACTAGTGCATATTAATAGCGCTTCTTGCATATAAAATTAAATTTAGCAGAAATATGTGCATAATGTACTTTTTCGAATTATGAATAATTTTAACTTTTCAAAGACTAATAAACCCTACTATTACTACTATCATTGACTTGCAAATACTAATAAACCCTACTGTTACTTTAGTTTTACACTTAATATTAAATGAATGTAATCTATAACTTATCCTTTTTTTTTAAATTAAACTTTTTTTATTTAATTAATTAATTATTTACTTAAATGATATTCAATTCTTTATCCTATACCTTTTCTGTTGTGGAATTTTTTCAGTGTAATTTATCTTTTTAATACATAATATGAGTGAAAATGCACTTATAGAAGGTGCACTTGTGATGGATCGGGTGCAATAAACTTTTAAGTAGTTTAAATTTCTCTTACTATAGTGAAGATTTATATAGTTAATATATAATCTTCACTACATCAAGAAACTCTTAATATAGTAAATCTCTTGATATAGTGAAAAAATCTCTCAGCCTGATGCCTTCACTATAACGAGAGTGACTTGTATGCATTTCTTTACTTGAAATTAATTTTTTGTGCTAAAATTCATTTTTAGGTTCAGATGAATATGCCAAGTATAAAGAGATTTAGCAATGCAACCTTTTCTCTATTCATGCTATTGAATAGTCACAAATACGCATTATAAATAAAATTAATATATAGCTCGAATAATTATTCTTGTTAAAAATATATAGAACAGTCATGTCAATATTTGATTACAAAATGAATTTATTGGCATAATAGTATAAATAATGACATCAAAAGTAAAAAAGCTACAAATGGTTTGATATTATCTTTATTCATTATCTAGCATTATTAAAATATGATTTGCGATTATAATTTATTTTATAAAATAATATAGAAACAAATAAAAATTGCCAACTATTTGTTTATTTTCAAAAAATTTGTTGAAATAGAAAGTTCTAAAAAAGGTTTGCATATTGAAAATGTTCGATTTAAAATTGAAAATTATAAGCACAAGACATTTATATAATATCAAAAATCTGCTATTATTGGAATCTAAGTTCTTGTGAAATAGATATTTACTTTTTTTTATTTGCTATTTTTGAAATATATTTCATAAATCATGTAAATGCTATTTTCATAATTTGTTTCATTTAATTTTATTATAAAATAAAATTTGAGAGCAAAAATAAAAGCAAATTTGCCTATAAATTGTAATATTTATTTGTAATTGGTAAATTAAATTGAATCGTAATATTGTAATTTATATCCTAATTCATTTTAAACTATACTATAATAGTAAAACAGTATAAAAGATCCATTAGGTAATAAATTTAGCAGAGTAAATTTATATTGAAAGATTCAAATTTAACCTTTAACAATAATTAATTATACTATTTTAGATAGAATCTTTGAAAGGTATTTAGACTTGTTGAGTAATGCAATACAACTTTATACTACAAGAATATTAATTTATATTCTCAACAATCCTTATTATAGCAAAATTGTTAAATAAGTTACTATAATTAAATTATAATACAATAGTGTAAAATCCATGCAGCTAGCTAGTAAAATCTATTATATAGATTAGGTTAGAATAAAATATGCATTTGATTATGACTATAGCAGATTTTACTAACTAGCTATGCAGGTTTTACTTTGTTGTATTGTAATTTTAAAGAGCTATATTCTTAGAGATGTTAATAGTCTAATCATAGTTTATTAGTTTAGACCAAACCATATAACATCCCTATATATTCTTATTAGTTCAGTTTAGTGAGGTTTAATAACTCAAAAGGCACTTTTATAAATAGTTTGTTTATATGTCTAATAGTTAGTGTATTTAAAAATACTGGTGAATTTGCTAGTATCTTAGTTATCCTTCTCCAAAAGATCAATAATGTTTACTCTTTCTAATTTGGAAATGCACCTACTAAATCAGAACCAAATTATGAGTAAGTTTCAATACTTGCGAAATAAACAATGAATGACACATGAGGATGATTTAGAGGAAAATATCAAAAAAATTTCTTTCTTCTAGAATTTTCTTTTAGGCATAGTTTTTTCTTTTTTTTTCTTTTTTTATGTGATATACATATAATACTTTGACGGATGTGAATTTGTGCAGTATTATATAATTTTTATTTTGAGCACTGGTATTTAGAAGTGCTTAGTGCTTTTTCTTTTTCTTTTGTCCTTCATAGTTTTTTGTTTTTTTTGTTAGTTTACATTATTAGCATAGAAGTTTTTTTTCATTTCTCTCATCTTATATTTTTAGTTATTTTGTTAGTATTAGTTTTTGTTTGGGTTTTGTAATTACTCCTCTTTTTTATATATCTTTTTACTTTTCAATTTTTTTTTTCTTTTTTCTTGTATAGTTGAGTTTATTCCCACTATTGATGCTAAATGGGAGGAAGTTGAAGAAAATCCTTTATCACTTTTTGACATGGGCTAACAAAGTTTACATCTACTTTATCTATAAGGTAGTGCGACTGGCCACATGTAGATGCTTTTGAAGTAACTACATAATGTTAAATTTAGTTTTAGATATCATGTATTACAGGCTATAAATAGTATTCAATACTGATTTAATAAAATACTAGCAAGACATATCAAAGAGTTAAAAAAAAATTACTTGTATTATAACTTGTTATTTATAACTTGTTATATAATTATTTAATAGTCAAATATATAATATTTATTTAGACAATTTTTTTGCAAGTATATTACCTTTTAGTTATTTCTAAATAAAATAAATTTTGCAATATTTTTAAAAAGTTAAAGTTCTATATATTTAAATTAAAATATTTTAGTAATAAATGTCACTTGGATTATCATGAAATTAGATTATCGTAAAATCCACATGATCTCTTTATCATCAGATTTTTTAAAATTTCTGAAAATCGTGTAAACAATCGATCTAATCGATCTACACTACGAAATCAAAACAATTGAATACTATAACCAGGAAACTATCAGGAGTCAATTTAATATATAACTATATGCTGCATAAATCACATTCTTGATATATATAAATAAAAGACCTTCTAACTATATCAAAAAGATAACTCTAACCCTAACCCAAACCCTAACTCTAAATACAAGGCAAAATTTTTGTTTGTTAGTAGTTTATAGACTCTATTTTACCAGGAACATAGTACAAAGTACGAAGAGTATGGTTTACTGAAGAGTTAAATGGAGACAGCAAAATCTGAGCATTAATTGGTTGATCAATCTTGTGACTTCGGATCTTTCTATATTTGTGTACATGCATATACCAGGAACAGAGTACGAAGTACGTTTACAGGCAAGTTAATTGGTATAGCACTGTTTCATCTGATTGAATGATCCATCCTTATGACTTCATCAGGATTCTGCCTATATCGGGATCATTGTGCACTGATGTGTATGATCTATATTTTGCATTAAATAGAAAAATTTTGCATATTGGACAGTGCGTGATTAGAGAATCATTCTAAACCATACCAGAAATATAGTACAAAGTACGAAGTATATGGGTTACTGTTAAATAATGTGTACAAATCTGAGGATCTGATTGGATAATTAAATCTCATGACTTCGAATATTTCTATATCTGTGTACGTGCATATACCAGGAATGGAGTACAATTACAGGCAAGTTAAGTGGTAGTGTAGCACTTTTTCATCTGATTGAATGATCCATCCTCATCAGGATTCTGCCTATATCGGGACCGATAAGTATGATCTTGATGTTTCTATATTTTGCATTAAATGAGGCTTTTCTTCTAGTATCGCATGCATAATACCAGGAATGGAGTGATGTGATATTGAAAATTTCACGAAGTGTATGGCTATGACATTTGAAATGGCATACATTTCATAACTAATTGGACAATGCGTTAAACGCAGTAAAAACATGAATTTCTGCACTTAAACATCATGTTATGCATCACATAGTACTATATTTATTTATTGTATGAGAAACTTTAACCAAACATCGCTTTAACAGTCGATTAAAGTGCATGAAGATTACTTTTTATTATTGTCTTTCAGAATTGCACTAACTAAATATTATATGTCAAGAAGGAGCTGCAAATAACGATTGAGGAAAATTAGATAATTTAAAAGCTGATTATTTAATTATCTGATATATAATTGATTGATTAATTTGATTGGATGCTGCACAGTGAAGGATGTAGATCGCATTTTATTCTGTAAAAAAAGTCAATTAAAGTTTCACAAATTTGAAGCATTTTGCATAATCTTGATTAAATAAACTTAAAGATCACGAGTGAAAGTCCGCAATAGATATAAAAACTAAATGATTTCTAGATTTTTTCGTTCTTCCTAAATTTTTTAATAATAATTTTCTTGCCGATTCTTGTAGTTCGTAGTTTTATGTCAATCCACCAACCAATTAAATCATGGTTATATCCAAATTGTGAATGTGATCAGCATGTTAAAACTAATGCAGCAATATATGATCAAGTTTTAACGCTTTTTTATGTGATCAAAATGTTAAGACTAAAATATCGATGAGCCAGTTATGATCATTACAATACAAACTCATTAGCAATTGTTTAATTATAATAGTACCAAATTAACCTTAACCACATACGGTATTGTAACAATTTAAAAATCATATGAATAAACCAAATTCTGACGTATGCACATAATTTTTTTACAGTAAAATTTTATATTAAATTAACAGGAACCACAACTGTTAATTCCAATGCTGCACAAAATTTTTACGGTAAATTATGGTAGGAATTAAGACAGTTGATTCTAAAACCAATTACACGCCACAATTAGTGTTGCAAGCCAGATAAACTGGCTCAGTCTATCCAACCGTGGCTTAAATTAATGTGCTACTGCCTTGGCTGAGCTGCGACTTAGTGCAATAAACATTTCGTATACAGCTTTGTAACGAATTTTTGCATAAACTGAATTAAAAAAAAGAAGCTTTTTATAATCGCACACTAAATAAGGCCAAACTAAGTTGATTATGTGTTTTACATTACCCTCCAAAATTTTAAAAAAATTTTTTTCGAAAAAAATTTTTCTGAATTGTTCTATTTATCAAAATTTTTTTACTATGAGGGGTAATATAAAACACATAATCAACTTGTTCTGGCCTAATAAATGAAAATTAACAAGAACACCCTGAAAATTTATCCTAAATTCTGCGAAAAAAAATGCATGGTAAAAAAACAGTAAAGCCAAAATTACACAAAATTCTCTAATAAAATTGTTGATACTAATTAAGTGAAAAATGTTTTTGGGTCAATTTTATTGTGGAATAAGCCTATTTTTTAAAAAATTTTCTTTATTTTGTCTCTCATCATTGGGGTACAACACTCATATGGGTCTTTCTCCTGCTTATCGAACAGCTTCTGCAGCTTTCTTGGCACTTTACACATGCTCTTTTCCTTTCTATTTTTAACACGTCATGACTCTCGTCCCAATAGGTAAACTGTGCCATTTGTATATAGCTGTTATCCAACAGATTAAGCCTCAGCCCATCCCCTTCATAACTGTTGTCCGACAGGTCATTGCAAAATTCGAACATTAGGGCAGAGGAGAGTCAATTTAACCAGAACGAAATTTGCAGATGAAACAAGATTACTCTCCCTACCCTCTTAATCATTATCAATATTAATCAAAGTTACCTCATACTTACCCAACTACACTCTAATTTTCCTATTACCTCATTACTTACGAAATTACATCATACTTATTCCATCTTGCCAATCAATGTATCTGTAATTGGGCATGTCACATGATTAATCCGACCTTGAGAACTGCCTCGATACTTACATATTGAGCAGTTTTTTTATATAGCTAAAAATTTCAAAATAAATAAAATTTCTGCCAAAATTAAGAATTTTGGATATTGTTTGCATAAATTCTGGGACATCTGTGACCAATCGAATATTTAATGGTTCGATAAGTTTTGGATTACCTCAAATCAGCTGTAATCTAGGCTGATGATATTCAAAATTCTTATCTTTGGCTGAAAATTTATTTTTTTTGAAATTTTTAGCTAAAAAAAGAGAAATTTTTTTTAAAATTGGTTTGAATACATTTTTACATTTAACGATTATTGGCAGTTTTATTGGAGGAATTTTGCTGTGCTTTTTTGTGCGGAATTTAGGATAAAATTTCAGGGTGTTCTTGGGGTAGTTTTCATTTATTATTTAATGCATAATTATAAAAAACATTTATTAATTTAATTTATGCAAAAAATTCGCTATAAAAGCTTGTTTTTACTGCGCCAGGTCATGGCCGGCCCGGCTGGGCTGGCTAAGCCGGCTTGTAGCACTATCTAAAACTATTATCGAAATTTGCTAATGATCATCACAAAATTCATCAGCATATTTGTATTTTGATACAAAATATAACTATTTATATCGGAGTTTATTCAACATTTCTAAATTAGACTTTCCATATAAAATGCGAATAACACCAAAAAGTGTAATTTCGAATTTTAATCGAATTAAGCTTAATCCTGGCCATTATTAAACAATACTTCTACACGTTATTTTGCGTTTACACAGTTTATTATCTGTTCCTAGTTTAGTGCGACTGCGTCGCGCAGCTACTTATAACTCATAGTTAAGGTTAGGGTTAGCTAACCCTAAACACGAGGCAAAATTTTTTTTTGTTAGTGGTTTATAGACTCTATTTTTCCTTATGATTAGGATTAGGGTTAGGGTTACCTTTTTGATATAGTTAGAAGGTCTTTTGTATATAGATCAGTGTTAATTTTTCAATTAAAATTTACTATACAGATACCACTAAGAAAATATTGCAACTGTGTGCACTACTTATAAAATGACAATTATTTCTGTGTGGCATCCGCACATTTACTGAAAAAGATGTGCACAAATTTTTGTTTCTGTGCGCTGCGCACAGTGTGCATAGTAAAAAATAATCAATGATATAGATATCAAGAATGCGATTTATGCAGCATAAAGGCATATCAACCGGCTATAGCATTCGATTGTTTTGATTACATAGTGTAGATCGATTAGACTGATTGTTTACACGATTTTAGAAATTTTAGTGATACAGAGATTACATGGATTTTGCGATAATCTGATTTCATGATAATTCTGACAATAAATATTGTAGCTAATGCTAAAATTAGCTAATATTATAATTTAGAGTTTTAGAAATTGCTATTCACATCATGGTTATACAAGATTTTCTATTTTTAGAACTTATGTACTTGTGTTACACAAAGGCCCAGTGCATTGGTTTGCAAAAATAATTTTTGGTTACACACCACTAATGTTGTGTAATATTGCACAAGTCTAATTTTGGTAACCTAACCTGGGTCGGCCAATATTAAGCTTAATACTGGTGGCCACTATTATGATAATGCCCCCGGCAGAGTTAAACATAATTCCGGTCCACCCTACCCTAAATCTAGCCAATCACTATACATATACTAGATGCATATGTCCTAGAATTAGAGTTAGAGTGGGCCGAAATTATGTCTAACCCTACCGGGGCATTATCATTATAATGCCTACTACATTAAGCTTAATACTGCCCGACCCAGGGTTAGGTTACCAAAATTAGACTTGTGTAATATTACATGACATTAGCGGTGTGTAACCAATATTATTTTTGCAAAAACAATGCACTGAGCCTTTGTGTAACATAAGTGCATATATTATTTTGAATTCTAAAAATAAAAATTCTTGTGCAACCATGGTGCGAATAGCAAAAATCTGGCAATTCCCTATTTTTTTATCAAAATACTAACTCTAAACCCTAATCTAATTCTAAAAAAAATCAGCTAACAAAAGGGCAAAAAAATTTAAAATTTTATAACAAAATAGATCAAAATTTTAGCATCTGCCAATTTTAGCATTAGCTATAACAATAAATAATATTTTAATAATTTTTTAAATAGATAATAATAGTTCTGTTTATACTTTTAACTATTTATAGTATTAAAGATAATAGATTAAAAATGGTTTAATTTACAATAATAGATACAAAAAACAAACTTAAATACAGAAGCTTTTAATAATAAAATACAAAAAAAATTAATTTTAAAAGCTATTTATAATTATAATAAATTATAATATAGAGATTATATTTATAAGTTTTAGCAAAAACTTCTGAAATTTGAGGGTATAGCGACTTAGAGAAGTTGTCAGGTTGTCACCCCAAGTTGCAGGTCAAAAAAAAAGTTCGAATCCCACTGGCAACATTTTGGAAAATAGGCCTATGTTATGGTAACTGTGGCTCAAGATCAGTTGGGTAAAAATACCTGTAATTTTGGTTTCACCATCTTGAATAGAAGCTTTTAAGCGAATTGGTATATCGTTACATCGACAAATCCAGGAAACGAAAAAACAGAAACCCCTTGGCATACCCCGAGTAAGGAGGTAGATAGACAGCTACAACAGCGCTACTGGAAGAGGTGGGTGCTGGGCCAGAAAACAAACCTAACAAGGGTTGTAGTAGGCAATATTAGTGGTTCACAGAAATCTGGACTGCAAGTATATGGGTAAAGCCGTAGCATCGATCGCTGAAAGAAACTGTTTGATTAATTGTGTGGGACATGTATCATACTGGTAAAATTCTATGTCAACCTGTTTGTTTGGCATAGTGTGGCAGGTCGTTTCTGTGAATTTACTAAAAAGAGGTGTCATGCCGGATAATATCAGAGATTAAGTATTAGGGGATAGATGTGCTTAGCGGATAATCAAAGAAATTAAAATAGGCAACTCCCGTAGTTGGTTGCAGGTATGGCAACTAGTGTGGAACCTTAGGGCGGACCACTTAAATTAGATACCCAAAAAGTGTACGTGTGGCTAGTTGTATTCTCTTTACTGCTGTATAAGTACATTATATCTTAAAAATTCTAATAAAATACTTGTCGGCAAGACTGCCAAGGTTTAAAAAAAAAACTTCTAAAATTTATTATTATTATCATTATTATTATTTGTTAATATCATATATAGAAAAAATAAATAACTATAACAAAGTATTACATGATACAATATTAGTTAACAGATAGATTTTCTATAAGTATCAAATTTGATATAGCATTATATCTCTAATTTTCTATTTTAAAGCTAATTTAAGTAAAACCTACTACTAGCTAAAAAAAAGGTTCTAAAATTTAAAAAACAAAAAAAAAAATAGTTTTTACAATCAATTATTAAAAAAAACGCACTTATGGTGTTTTACTACTATAGGTAGCAAATCTGTGTAACAAAAACAAAAAATAAATTTTTACAAAACAAAAAAATAAATTTTAATTATTTTAGGGTTAGCGTACGGCCTGGGAATTATCGGGGGCATTAGTATATACACAACTTAGCACGGAATTTTTTTTTGTTTGAGCCAAAAGGTGGTTTCATAAGCAAAATTTTAAGATATGAATGTTTTTTTAAAAAAATAAACAAAAAAACGAAATTTTTTGTTACGCCTGATCTTAAATTTTGATTGGTTATTCTAATAGTTTAGTGTAACATGGTGTAAAACACCATAGGTGCGTTTTAGTAAAACTCTTTTACAATTATTTTAGCATTTAGTAGTTCAATTTGAATAAAATTTATTTTAATAAATACTTTTAATAAGATTTATCTAATAAAAAAAAGTTTATTTGATTTTTATTATTTAATTTCAAAATATTTAAAAAAAATAAATTTTTAGTTTTGGCAAATTAGAGGTTAAAATTAGCCAAAATGCAATTATAATCTATATTAGAAATATCTAGTGTCCTATCATAATTATTTTATAAATAAAGTTTATATTGCTAATCATTATCAATTTTATTACAATTGCTAGCTTATTGCTTTATAAACTTGAAAGCTATTCTATTTTAGCTAATAGATACTGCTAATTCTTTATCGTGATCAACATGTGACCATTTTTTTTTTAAAGGTAAAAATTTCTAGCATTTTGTTTCTTACAGAATAGAAATTGGACGTATTTTAATTAAAATCCCTCTATCCGATTTCGAGGGTACGTATTTCTGAAAAGATGTGTTCCTTCTTATAAGTTTATTGTTGACTTTTTTTTTTGAAACAAATAGTATTAATTATAATAATTATATCACCAGTGGAATTTTTATACATGCGCATATCTAACAGAATTAAGGAATTTAAAATGTAAATTGTAGATTATTTCTATTTAGTTACATACAATTTAGGTTGTTTAAGATTATAATCGTATTACAGGGAAATACGTAGAAGCTCGTTATACAAAGTTGATTTTACAGTATATAGAAAAGTATATTGAATAAATTATTAAATTTGTCAAAAAGGTTTCAAATAGTTTTCATTAAATAAAATATATAAATCTGTTAAGCAAATTTTTTTTTTTAAAAAAAAAATTTTTTTTTTGTTTAATTAATAAAAAAATACCGATTTTATAATATTTTTTGAAGTTAGAATTAAATTTAGATATTAAGGCTCGGCCCTCAACAGTTCCTGTTTCCTAGTTATGAAACTAGGAAACAGGCATTACTAGATGTCCAAAGCATAGAAATGTGACACCATCAATTCTTTTATATAGAAAACCAGAAAATCCCATTTTTTTCTATATAAAAAAATTGACCGCGCGGACATAAACACACAAATTCTGATCTATAGCTACACCGTAAAGTCCTCGCAATATGAAAAAAAATTTATTGATCAATTTTATTATATGTCCACATATAATTTTGATTCACATAATATACCGCGCACCCCAACGTGTCACAAGTATAAAGCAGTACGAAAATACAAATTGGGACTTATTTCAATCATTGATTTTTTGAGTTTCCGATATAATTTATTGAAAAGAAATAAATTACCTAGGTAAAACTTGAGCGCCTTTCAAGAACACAACAGTTTATTAATTGAAAAAAAAACGACAATAAAAGTATCCTAAGCTTGAAAACATAATAAAGTTCGCTGTACAAAATAATTTCGAACTGACAACTTGGAAGAAAAATGCATTGCTTTTATTACAATTATACTCGTGGAGGTATTGTCTAATTGTCCGTTCTAATATTTTGTTTTTAGTTTAAGAGTACTTACTTAACTAACATGATTCTCTCGAAAGTTATATCATTTCATTGTTTTATTTATGTTTGTAGGTGAGGTGACAAAAACTATAATTATGTGTTTTATCAAAATTATTAACCACCTAGATGAGAACCTAAACTAATTTTATGCTATCTTAATAATCTTAATATGAGGGTGAGTCTAGAATTGATAGTTAAAAAAATTAATTTTATTGATAAAATTCATCGATATACAGTAATACATTTATCAGGTGAATATCAATGTCGAGATTTGCAAAATTCGTTAAGTTCAATATTAATTCTGTGGCGGTAGTTACGACTTTTTCATAACAGCTACAGTTTTTATCGTATATACTGTAGGTGATAGCCCACGACGAATTTGTAATTATAATGCAGATTATCAATATCAGATATGGTTAAATGAATATTTGCATTGATATTTTGGGGAATCCGAGATATTCGGAGATGGCACGTCACTATGCCCAATTTGGTTTCAACATATATCCATTTTCAATTGGACATATGTCCAAAAATAATTTAAACAAATTGGACTTAGTGACGTGCCATTCTAGGAGATATTCACTCATAATTCATTTGCATATTTCCACGCAATAATCACGTGTTTTAAATTTTTTTTTGTGAGTGAACCACGTAGCGTTGTCGCAATTGTCTGCAATTTTTTCGGATGCCGATGCGTTGTAAGTTGAGAAATACGTAATACTGGCACTAGTGATGCCGACAAAACCTTTTAACGGCACTATGTTTTGGTTTTATCACGTGGTAAAACTGATTTTAACTTTTATCGTAGGCTAAAGCCGTTAAAATAAAAAAGTTATAACTGCGTATATAATTATATTGATAGGTTATTTTCTTTACATTTTCGAATACATATGCAATAAAACTGTAATTTACGAAACTTTAAGACTTTATTGTGGGTGATATGCAGGATTAAGTCGCATAAATAAAACTTGCATAAATGGGTTATCAATAAGTTCAAAAGATATACCGCATCCAACCCAAGCTTTTAATACAGCACGGTCAAGTAAATTTTGACGATCTATTCTAAATCATTTGTAAGAAACTCTGAATCATTTGTATTAACAAGATATGTTGATTTGCGACGTTTTGTTTTATAAGTTCTTTGATAATTGTTACGTCGGTTCTCAATTTTATCCTGCCAATATTTTTGTTTGTATTGTGGACAACTAGAACATTCATTAGTCAAATGTAATTCCATATTGGCTGGTATTCCTCTTTGCCAGTGCGTAGAACAATATTTACATTGAATAGAATAGTATTTTCCATTTTTTTTTATCGATATTATAGTCATCCCATACTTCTTCTCGAGGCCGACCACTAGATTTTTTTATTCACTGAAGAAGAGGAGTTATTGAATAATCCTCAGTATCGCTTGTAGTAATTGGATTATTATCAATATTATTTGACATGTTGAACAAGTAAAGAATTATTAAATTATTTGTTATTTGTTTGACGTTATTTTATTTAACAATTATGTCATTTGATAGTTTAATTTTTTTGATCAATATTTTATCATTAGTTATAACTAAAATATCATTTTTTATTTTAACGGTTTTAGCCTACGATAAAAGTTAAAATTAGTTTTACCACGTGATAAAACTGAAACATAGTGCCGTTAAAAGGTTTTCTCGGCATCACTAACTGGCACCATCAATGATGGAATATACTGTATAAGGATAATTAGATTATCACCAATAAATAATGCAATGAGTTATATGATAAAAAAAAAAAACAATGTAACGTTACGTCAAATTAAAAAAGATTGCATAATTAAGATTAATAGAATTTATTATAATGATTTTAATAAATTCAGAATATTTAATTATGTAAATATTTAGCTCAAATTGAATCAAGATTAATTTTCGCAATTGAGTCATATGATATGACACCTTGCATTCACAGAATCATATAGAATTACTTTATTCATACATTTAAATTCATATGACTCGAGTGAGAAAATCACATTTGTCGGTTAAAATGGATAAACAACAGTCGAATCACTTTAATTATACGAAATTAATAATTTGTCCAACTAAATAGACACAACATATAATAGATAACGAAAATCAAAATATTGATAAAATAAACCCTGTTCATATCAAGTTTAGATGTGAACCTTAACAGTTAACTATTTCTGATTTATATTAAATTAAATAGAAATGGAATCAAGGTTTCAATTAAAGTTAGTCAGATCATAACAATAATAAACAGAATAAAAAAAAAAAGAATTACGATGAGTCAGGAGCTTTATTATTGAAATTTAATATAATTATACTGTATGCAGAAACAAATCTTACGTAATTGGAAATATAGAGCCAACTCTCCTTACACAGGGTTAACGTTATGAGTTATATAAACAAAGTGCTGCATAACCGGTAAACCGTTTTATATTATGCATAACCTTCCATTTGCATAAATTAGTACGTATGAGAATAGCAGAAGTCACAATATTATAATTATATAAAATGGCCAGTTGGTCTAATCTCTTTCTGAAGAGATAGTTGAACCATTGTCAAAATAATGACTTAGCTTAATAAACAAATGAAACGGTACGTATGATTAATTTTCCGTAATTGGCTATTCATTTTTGTGTATACACAAAGATAATGGACAATGGATAATAAAACCCGATAAGTAAATAAAATAAAAAAAAAAAACACAGAAACATGATATAGATAATCAGTCGATACTTCTCTGTTGTCTGAAGATGCATCATCACAGACAACACAGATTCGCAAGAGATATTTCCTTCTTTAAAACAATTCAATAATAGGTCACACGATTTTCACATATAAGAGCAAAGCTATAGATACTACCGTTATCTGTAAGCTGCTTAAATAAAAGTTTTTTTTTTTTTTGAGCATTAAAAAAATTACAACTGAAAATAACAAAATAATTGAAGACTAATTTTCTCGACGTCGAGAACAAATATATTAGTCAAGCAAGTAGTGATAATAATAATAATAATAATAAAAAAGATTCCTACAAAAAAGTGAAGACTTTCAATGAAACAGATTCAAAAATTGCCAAAATTAGATTTCCGTTGAACTTTGATTGCCACAAAGTTCAACCTAAGTATCTCGCATTAAGGTACCGTAACTTTAAATTGAATAATGAACCATCTCAATATATCTGTATACTCGGTATAATTGTGTTGTAACACTCCTAAAAAAGATAAATTAATAAATTAATTAGTATACTGTCTTTAACCTGAAAGTTGAGCAACACTGTAACAGATTTCTTACTCAGTTGAACTAGATCTTTCTTCACTCTATTTCTTTGATTCTGCATTATAACAGACAATTGTGAAAGAGGGTGAAAATTATTGCGTAAAAAATAAATAAATAAAATAAAGTAAAAAAAAAAAAAATTCAAGTCACGCAATTATCCCAGACTATGTGTTTGTTTTTAACCATATTAAGGTTGTGTCCTTTCAAATTAATCTTTAAGTTAATCCTTACGTTAATCCTTAAAAATTAATTAAGCATAAATTCAATTCCCAAAATAATCTATATTTATTAAATTAATGATCATATTACAAGCATGATTTTTTAAATTACATACAACAAAAGAGATACATAAGTAAAAAAGATGTCAAAAAGATTAGACAACTTTTACACATAATTTTACATAAATTAGAAATACAGTACGTGCAAAAAAAATAGCAGATGCATTATGTACAGTATAAGAATGTGGAAAGTTAATATACCTGAATAAAGAAAATAATTTCACCAGGAAAATATGATGGGAAAATTAAAGAACACTGAACTCAGTGGTCATCACAGTATCACATGACAATCACTCGGCCTAAGTTAGGGTTAGTTTAGTTCTGGTAAACAAATGACGTCATGGTATGTTTATCATGTGATCATCGATCACTGAGTTCAATGTTCTTTAAGTGCCCCAATATGATTACCGGTATTATACATCTGTATATATGCGCAAAAGATATCTATACTGTAATATAAAAAATTTAATAAGACTCTATCAGATACTATTTATATTGTATATGTTTTAACCATAGCTAAGTTGTGAATAGACAGCAATTAGACACCATAAAAACCTATTAATAGACATATATTTGTCTAATGATTTTTTTTCCATTAGACTATGAACCATGCCATAGTTTTCTAGATTGTGAAGCAGATGACTCTTGATTATTCATTTGCTTTGAGTTTAGAAACTATTTCATTGACTATTTGGTCTTTAAGTGGCGTAATCTTAGGAAAGTCTTCACCAAGAAAAAGCAAATAAACATAGCTATCATTCCTTGTAGTGGATGCAAAGTTTGCTGAAGATAAATATTGGGAGAAGATGCTGAAAAATATGTTTCAATATTGGTATTGTTATTTCTTTTAGCATTGGTAGGAGCAAACGAAGTATTCGAAGTCATTTCTTTTTTTATTATAAAACGACAGTTTTTGTTGTTATTTTTTATTATAAAATGATAGTTTTTGTTATTATAAAGGATAGTTTTTTTAAAAAAATAATTACTTTATTATTATTGTTATTACAGTCAACACCCTCTATAATCACCAAGTTGGTTATACATCAATATGGTGATTATATTTAAATGTGATTATAACTTTAAACATCTATCTAGTCACAGTTATGTTAAAATTTTTATAAAGTGATTATAAAAATTTATAATAAAGAAACTATTACAAATCATTAAATAGAATATTTATTAACCAAAATATACTATAACACAAATATTATTTTATTATTNGATGCAAAGTTTGCTGAAGATAAATATTGGGAGAAGATGCTGAAAAATATATTTTATTATTTTTTTACTAATAAGCACTTAAATTAATAATACTAAGGGAATGCAGTAAATTATGTAATTAGATAGGACTATTGACCAATCAAATTTTATCTTTTATAATATTAAAAAACTCAAAAATGTCTTTGACCCTACGATCAATTACAGTTGCTATATAGTAAAGTCTAAATTTTATTATATGAATTGATTAAAGTCACTTAAGTAAACTTATTCAGAAGATCAAAATACACTTATCTTAAAATTTCATAAATATTGAAGAAGTTTTTATTATTTGATTTTTTGATTTTACTTTCAACGAAAAAATTAAAATTTTTTAAAAAAATATATTCGATGAATGTAAAAATTAAAAGTTAAATAATAAAAACTTCTTCAATTTTAATAAAAATTTTAGAGTATGTGTATTTTGATGTTCCAAACAAGTTTACTTAACTGATAATTATCGATTGACATAGTAAAATTTAGACTTTACTATATAGCAACTTTCTACAAATTTTAATTATAATAAATACTTAGCTATTTTACTATATATATGATGTGATAAAGTTGGAACCTCCCTCCTTTTAATAAATTACATGATTTAAAAAATCGGTGATTATAAAGAGGTATATTATTAATAAAATTAATAAAAAAATCAAAAGTTTTTGGTAATAGTGATTATGAGTGATTTGTAACTATATTGAGCTATATTTAAGCCCATTGCACAATATTTGGTGCTTATATAGAGGTGTGACTATATAGACTGTGATTATAGAGAGGTCAGACTGTATTAATATATATATATTTTTGGCAATCATGCTATACTTATTTTGTAAAAAATAGTTACATATGCAAATGCTATTACTACTTTTGATATTTAATATCTAAAATCTAAAGTACGGCTCACCCGGTTATCATTGGTACCTAAATGCGACTTGCCAAAGTAGGTGTTGCTTCTCTGTTCCTTTTTGTCAAATAACGAATTCAGAACTGGGTCATTAGCATGGACCTACAGCCTGTTGTGACCACCTAATTTTTATTCCATACTGAACATACCCCTGTTTCTACCCATTTATTCACTTCATCTATTACTATTTGTATACAATTGACTATATTGTTCTTTTTTTCTATGAGGTAGTATCGTTTTTATCTGTCGACTTCCTTTTATTTTTGACTCTTTTTCCAGCTTTCACTCGTCTAGTAATACCTCCTTTTTTCCTATTCTATAGTCTCGTCACACCTATGCTTCCATACCTTTTCTTGAAAGATATCTAACTATTTTGTTAGCCAAAAGCACAGGATATCGTTTATGGTCTTTTGCTTGAGTCCCACTCTATTAGACTTGTTTTAATCTCTGCACTCACGATTCCTCTTGCTAACTTTTCCCTTCTTTTCTTGGTATTCGATTCCATATTAGTCAGAGTTCTACATAAGTATTCTTTCTCTACTAAATTTCTTTTATCTGTTGGTATTGTAAGCCAGATATCCTCTGCTATTCTCCCCTTTTCTTCTTTCCATATATCGTCATCCGACTTGCAGATTACTAAATGCTCTGCTATTTCGGTCTCCATCTTATATTTACAACAAAGAGTCGAAGAGTATATTTTTGTGTTGTCTCGCTATCTTTACGTCAAAGTCAGTAGGAGCCCATTTATCATCTTGAGTCTGAATATCCACTTTCGGTACCTTAGTGTTTCGTGAGATTTTCCAAAGATCACGAAAGGTCTTCCAGTCTTTTTTGCCCTTTCTACTAAGGTGCAAGTTGTCATTCTGCTTTTTGCAAAAGGTCTATTTTGCTTTATAATATGTTTCTAGCACTATGTTAACGAATTTTCTTATCAGTAGTTCTATCGCTACACTGTTTCAAGTTGGTTTTATTAACATTCCTTGTGTTTCAGTAGGCAGGTACCTTATATATTCATTTAGGGCAGATCCTTGCTTTGCAAGTACATCTGCCTTTTTATTATGTTTGAGCCTTAACCTTTTTCATATGGACTTGTATATTTTTAACTTCTATGTTCTCTTTTATCAGGCCTAAGATTTCAGCATCTTTGGTCTTGAACCAGCTTCTTGAAGTGGACTTTTCATTTAGACTTTTGATCTTGTCGATTGCTGCCTGGCTGTCTGTGTGTATCTCTATTTTACTGCCCAAGGGGGATATAAGAATAGCTTCCAAGATTGCGATAATTTTAGCTCTGGTGAATAAGAACCAATTTTTACTTCTATCTATTATTTCCCTAATTACTTTTCCATTATTATCTATTTGTACTAAACTATGTCCCATTCTAAGATTATCTGTGCCACTTCCTCTAAATGAGCCATCTATGTATAATACGATCTCCTTAATACTCTGGTTTTCCTTAAAGGCCTTTCAGAGCTCTTCCTTGCGATATATATTACCTACAATTTTCTCTATGCACCAATAGTCCCAGTTTGGTGCTTCTATTTATTCTCTATTTCTCTTTCAGTTGAGTTCTTTCTTTTTCCTTTGTTTCTGATATTGGAAATTTCAATTAAACTTTTGGACTCCATGAGCGCTTTCCAACCCTGTTCTTGTCTTTTCACCCAGGAGGAGACATCCACCATATCTGTTTTCTTAACCTGAATAATGTTTGGAAGTTCCCTTTCTTGAATTAGAACCTTATTATGCTTCTTTGGACTCGAGTTTTCTTTGTTTTCTTTCAGAGCATTCCACTCAACTACTTTGAGGGACTTTTTCCTTTTCTGAAGTACCCTCCGAAAAAATTCTGGTTACTTTTCTGGTTTGTTCCTACTACCCATTCCTTCTTGGATTTTTATCAGAGATCACTCTTTGATTTATTCTAACTTGAGGTTTAATACCGTCCTTATTACTACCCATTCCTTCTTGGATTTTTATCAGAGATCACTCTTTGATTTATTCTAACTTGAGGTTTAATACTGTCCTTATTGTACTAAAACTCTTTCTTTATTTTTCTGGAGCACCCATTTTCTAGTACAATTTTTTCCAATTCCTTAAACTAGTTAGGGATTCAGCTGGATGCTGCTGTATCTCTTATTCTTCTAATTTGTTACCATGTTAGAAGTTCCTGATTTTCACCTGTCGTTAAATGATCTAAGTACCAAATTTTTAAATCATCCAAGCCTCTTATTCTTTTTTTCTATCCTGCATTTTTCAGAATTTCTTTAATCCATCTTTCTTTGTTGGTACCACCTTTAATTTTCCAGGTATCTTTAAACAAGTTTTCTTTAATTCAATTCCTAGTTTTTTTGCCTCTATCATAATTGCTACGTTTAGTTTTTGTTCCATCTTTCTTTTGTGAGATCATTTAAGTTAAAAGTCCATATTGGTTCTGTTTCCATGAGCTTTAGTTGTGCCTTTCTCATGCGGATTCTCATTATATCTCCTACTGTATCTGGGTTGTTTATACGACTACCTATTCTGTTATCATATGTTCGATATGTCATTGCTACAAGGGCTTAATTCTGCACATATCAGGGTGGGCAAATGCTAAATTGGGAGCTGTCTGTTCTGTGTATGCCTTCCACTTAGCAACTTTTAGCAGAGGACTTTGTATTCAGTTGCATTCCTGCTGTGTGAGTAGGATATTGTTCAATTTATACTCCATGTGGGGGAGCCATACTATATTATTAATATATTTTGCTTATGCAATAGAGATATTCTTCCTTTTCAGTAAGGTTGCTAGTTCTGTGATTTCTCTTCTAAGTCTGTTCTTGCAGTTTTTACTCAGGCTTCTTTCTGCTATCCATATTCCTAAATATCTGGTTAATTCGGTTTCTTTTTTGATAAAGATTTTG
Organism: Gigaspora rosea; assembly: GCA_003550325.1. Classification (NCBI taxonomy): domain Eukaryota; kingdom Fungi; phylum Glomeromycota; class Glomeromycetes; order Diversisporales; family Gigasporaceae; genus Gigaspora; species Gigaspora rosea. The sequence continues at coordinate 153,906 of QKWP01000472.1, read as the reverse complement.
GATTGGTCCTTTTTTCTTACCAGTTCTTTAGGACTATTTAATTTTTTTGATTTATAACCGCCAGTTCTGTTTTTTTGGGTTGAGAAGAGTTCCATTTGCTTCGAAGTAGCTTTCTGTTAGGTCTAGCGCTTTTGCATGTCATTGTGTAAGTTTGTTAGTATTGCAGTATCATCTGCGTATGCAATAGCTATTACCTTAGAGCTTTCTTTTTTGTATTCATTTGTGTTAAGGTCAATGGGCCAGTTGATTGATATTTCTGCTCCCCAGTCTGAGTACCTCAGATTGTATAGTAGCGGGTCAAGATAAATTCTCCATAAGAGAGGAGATATTACCTCTTCTTGGTCAATTCCTTCTTCTACTTTAAAGGGGTCTGTCATTCCATACTTTGTTATGATCTGCACCTTTCTGTTCCTAAAAAGGTTTATGAGTATTCTAACAAGCTGTCTCAGGAAGTTAATTCTTTTTATAGCCAGTTCCAGTCTCTCCAGATTAACAGTATCAAAGCTTTTTTTATATCTAGCAAGATGATCCATAATTCCTTGTTCTCTTGTTGCGCGTCTTCTATTAATGAGCTTAAAATGTATATAGGTTCTTGAGTACACTCTCCCTTCAGTCCTGCAAAGTTAAGCCCCTTTAGGATCTTGTATTTTGTGATGATATCACCAAGTCGCGTTTGTATGATTCTAATTAAGTATTTTCTGCTGGCTTCTAACAGCATTATAGGTCTCATATTTTGTAGAGACAAATTTCATTCGGGTATTTTGGATATAGGAAAGATTACGCCAAGCTTCCATTTGTCTAGTAGTATTCCTGTCTCTATTATCATGTTAAATAACTTCACTATAGCTTCTTTTGCTTTTTTACTTAAGGCTTTAAGTAGGGTATAACCGATGCCTGATACACCTGGTGCTAAGGAATTCCTTGTTTTCCTATTGCTCTTTCCCAATCATCTATGTTGATTTTATGTAAAACTGGGAGGTACCAGTCTTTTCTGATCCAATCTTTGGGATTATACTCTTTGGCTCATAATTCTTCTGCCTTATTATTGCTTCATTTCTTTTGCGTATATTGGTTTTCAAAGTATGAAGTGACTTCCTTCTTGACGTCTCTGGTTCCATGATCAAACGCCTTTCTCTCTTCCCCTTTTATCTCTATCAATAAACAGTTGATAGTATTCTTATTCTATGGTCTTTCAAGAATGTTATTCAACATCTTTTTCTCTTCCTTCCCTATCAGGCCATATCTCTTCTCTATATATCCCTGAATTTCTACCTCCTTTGCTATTCTTTGTTCTGCTACCATTTTCCTTTCTAAGATTCGGATCCAGAGCTTTAAATGGTCTAGCCAGTTTGTTTTCCAAAGGTCTTAATGTAATAAGGATATTTCTGTATCATTTTGCATATTGACCTCTAGTATAGTTGCATTCATTTTTGCTTTATACTGACTATCCATGACTCTATTCAGGTTTTGCTGTGCTTTTTGGCCCAGTTTCCTAAGCTTTTTGATCCATTTGTACTGAGGGTTCTATATTACCTGTTTGCGTTTTTCTTCTTGTGTTCCCTTAATCTGCTTGTATGGTATGGTTTTGTTTGTGGCTGTCTGGATCCAATGAACAATTTTATCCCATTTTTCATTAATTCTTTCTTTTGTGTTTAGGCAGTTTGAACTCTCTTTCTTTTTCTTATTGTTGGTATCATTTTTAATCTGCTTATCTAGCTTGTTTCTGTATTTATCCCAATCTTCCTCTGTAGCATTATCATAAAGAAAGATTTTTCTGTTTTCTATGTTCATTCTTTTTTGTTGTTTAAGAGAACAGTTACCAAGTATGAGTTCAGTGTACAGGTCCATCCAAACGAGATTATGATCACTTCCTGTTTAAAATTCCATTTGTTCTATGTCACTATCCACTGTTATACTTTTTAGTTTGTTCTGTTTGACCATGTGTGCATATTTCCGTTTGGGTTGATCAGCTTGTATGTATCTATGAAGCTAGTTCTTTGAAGCCATTTGATTAGAGGGTTCTGTTTTGTTTGTTTATGACTTTAGTATTTTGTTCTTCATTTGCTATAGGTACACCGTGTGTATTTAGATCACCCACAATAATGATCCTAGTATTTGGTCCTTTCTTGCACACATCTATTGCAATTTGTTGCTAAATTTTCTTTTGTACCTCTTTATCATTAGGGGCCATATAGACTGTCCATATTATAAATGTTATACCCCTAAATTCGAATGTGCATCTTAGAGTATATACATCTGGAGATGTTAGCTTGTAAGGTACTTTTGCTAATGTTTCTTTATTAAACACCCTACACCTGATCTCTTTTTTTTCTCTGTGTTTTTAGTCCAATACGGCTTGTAGTCTCTCCATTCGAGATCTATATACTGCATTTTCTTACTCCACGTATTAGTTTCCATTATTCCAATAAAGTCCAAATTTTCTCTTTTTCCTATTTCTAAAAGCTCCTAAAGTTTGTCTATATTGTTTTTAATTCCATTAATATTATGAAACCCAATTTCCAAAAGTTTGTATTAAGTTGCTCTAATTCTTCCAGGAGCTGGTGCAGGCTCTTGGAACCTGCACTATTTTGTGGTTCAACTGGTGCGCTATTAAGATTGTAAGGAGCTATTTACCCCTTTACTATCTTCTAGTCTTTCAAGTCTTTCTATAATTTCTTTTAAGGCACTGTTTAGTAATGGGAATGTTTCTTTTTGAGGTACACCATCTTTTCCCTTGAGGGGTTTCTTTTCTTCTAGTTGTTTATTTTCTTTGGTCTTTTTTATGTAATTAGGATGTGTGTGTTTATGTTTGGAGTTTCCTTCAACCTTGTGAGAGTATTTGCTCCTATCATCCCGTACATACACTTGTTCTTTTATATACCATGAGGAGTTTTCTTTGTTACCCCGATGATCCTGTTGTACCCATTCCAATTTGGTATCATAGTAGTAGATCTTCATTTGCTTTGCTTTGTCAAGATCTTCTTCCTTCTCAAATAGATTGTAGCATGTTTACGTTGGTTGCCATTTCTATTAACTGAAATGTACACTACTTTGCATTTATTCATCTTAGTTGCCTCAAGAGTGATGTCTCTGTTGCCGTAACAGGAATGTTTCTGATTAGGGCCTTGTAATTCCCTTTTTTTTTTAGTGTTTCTCTAGCGAATTTTTCTGGTGTTATCCGCAACATCTTTCCTTCCTCATAGTGTATAGCCCAAGATGATCTAATCGAGTTTAACCTTGTTTCAGAATGTGGCTTCAGGTGAATATATGCAGCTATGGATTTGTTTACTATTTGTGTTTCCATTATTGTAGCTTTGCTGAAGAAGGAAAGGTACCACCTAATCTTGTATAACCATGTAGTACTAGGTATATCCCAAACTGTCATATCCATTTCTGCAGGCTTAGTTCTTTGAGATATTGCCATTTTTGAGTTTACCTGTTCTTTCTGTAATGGGGCCTATATTGAGTCATAAATGTTCCCAGTTATTATTGTGTTATCGGTTACGATACATGTTTTTTTGGTGATTGCTAGTTCTGTATCTTCCATTTTGTAGTCTTCCCTTTGGGTTAGATCTTTTTGTTTCTCTTTTTTCACTCTATTTATTGATATTCTTCTTCTAGTTCTTTGAACTTTTCTTTGAGTCTGAAGTCCCATGTACCACATTTATTGTCCTCTAAAAATTTTCATCTTAAATCTTTCTTTTTATGTTTTTGTTTGTTGAGTTCTTTTGTATTTGGTTCCAGTTGTTTAGAACCTTTTTCTTTTATTTTTTCTTTTCTTGTTTTCCCAATAAATTCTAATTCGGCTACAGTTAGTTCTTGGTTTACTGCAGCTTTGTATTAGAATGAGTTGTATACTTTTAGTGATTTTCTAATTACTGTAATAATTTCATGACTGTTTAATCCCAACCAACTGGCTATCTGTTTGTCTTTGTCTAGTGTATAAGGTCTTTGGTTTTTTAGTTAAACTTTTATTTTCATAAAGTCGCATTTGAAGGTATTTTTAACTTCTTGTAGGTATTCCATTATCTCTTTTCTTGTTTATTGAGTTTTAAGTATTGCACGCATCTTTGTTTGTTTGTTTGTTTTTGCGTGTTGATTTCTAATCGTTGTTTGTTTATTTGATCTGATCACGTGTTTGTTGTGTTTTGCTAATCTGCAGTACAGGATCAAACCCAAATTGCCACTTTTTGTCTAAATTTTTCTAACGATAGAGTTTTCTACAGTATATACTATGAGAAAAGTTCTCATTTGATGATAGTCTTCTATTAAAGTCTTCTGCTTTATGTTGTTTCTTGTATTTCGTCTGTCTTGTTATGTGTTTTTAAGAAAATTATTGCTTTTTTGTCAAAATTTGTTTCTACTAATTTTGGTGCAGGTGATCAGCAGAAAGAGTTTCGCAGACTGTATTAATATTATTAATATTATTATTATATATTTAATTATGATTATTTAATATTTTTTTTTCTTTGACTTACAATTTTTGAAAGGGAAGAAAAAATTTGAATATTATTAATCATTTGAGCTATATTTGTAATCATGACTTAGTAATGCAACCTAACCCTGAATTTAAATATAATTATTTCAATAAAACGTATCTTGTTGTAAACTTATATGTACCCTTTTATAAATAATATGTATCTTGTTATAATTTTGTATATGACTCTATACACTAATCCTCAATTCATGAGGCTAGTAATGAAATTAGTTATACAGTCAGACCTCCCTAAGTGCACACTCCTCGGGACCATAGTAAAAAAAAAAGCAAAATGTGCATTTAGAGGAGGTGTGCACTTAGGGAGGTTAAATTTTATAATTGTTATATAAGTTGGGACCAAGCAGATGTGTGCATGCTAAGGGGTTTCATATACTGTGCACTTAGAGAATGTGCACTTAGGGAGGTCTAACTGTATATTGCTGCATATAATGGAATTCTTGTTGCATGATAAGATTCTGGGTCTATAATAAAATATCTGGATATATATTGTACAGCCAGAAATGGTAAAATTGGAGGTCATTTGCCTTTTTTCAAATGATCTAAATCATTTTAGACTAAAATTTATAATAAAATTGGAGTCATTTGAGGTTATTTGAGGTTATTTAAAGGTCATTTAAAGGTCAATTACCATCTCTGTATCAGAAGATTCGTAAAAAAAAATTTTAAGTGTATACATACTTTTCGTTTATGTTAAGCAATTTAAAATTTTAAAATTATTGTTTATTATTAATATTGACTTGCAAGAATTTCTTTGTGGAAGTTCTTTGGTAGTTAAATTATAAAAAAAATCTTTTAATCAATGTAGAAAATTTTTTAATACTATTACTATATTAATTTTTGTTTTTTTTCACACTTGATACATGATAAATATAATACAAAAACAAACAATAAGAGATTTTTGTATACTTTTCATTGAGTATCTAAGGGAGACAACAAAAATCAGATAATTTTTTTGGGAGAGAGGGATAAAAGTTGAAATTATATATAAGAACCTGACTATATATATATTAAGAAAGAGGGAGGAGTAGGGCTCTAATAAAAAATAATTAAATGGTTAATGAAACTGCCCTACCCATTTTTTTTATGCTTGTACCTTTGCATATAAGTGATATACAAACTTTAGTTACTCCGATAGAAGAGAAGTTTGTATACTGGGGTTAGACTAGTGATGTGCCATTTATATAAAGTCTGAATTTTTTTAGTGTACAGTACGTACTTATGTACTGTATGTATAGTTGTATAGTGTGTATAGTATGTGAAATATGCAAGGTTGGACAACTGGACAATTGGACAATTGGAAATTTGTCCAGTTCCAGTGTTCTAATTGTCCAGTGAAAAGCAATGAATTAAGAAAAATAATCACTGGACAACAAAAATTAAAAAAAATTATAATTTTTAAAATTTTAAACAAAAAAATTAAATAAACTAGATAATTAACCAATTCTGTTAAAATCGATAACTTAAAAATATAAATTTATTAAGCCTGTTCCTGCTATATAATAAAATTTTTATAATGTTTTCAAGCCTGATATCTCTCAAAACCTGCTTACTATGCATATTGCTTTGGGAGGTTAACATTATTTGAAATACTATCCTTTACAATTGCAAGAAAATTGGTTGTATATAGATATTTATTTAGTTAAATACAGTATTATGTGGCCAACATATTTATTGCATATTAATTTTTTCAAATACTGTATGCGCTAACAGAATTTTTGACTAATATACAATAATTAAACTAAATTTTAAAATTAAATAAAATTAAAATTAAATTAAATCAAAGGTATAGTGCATTATTATAAAGTTTTAACTACATTTTTAAGAATTAGCTAAAGCAATCCTCTGGGAGTACTAGTTATCTGACCAGATATGTGTGCTTTGACTAATTTATTTATTTTATTGAATTTTTTTATAAATATGTTACTGGACACTGGACATGCACTGGACATTACACTGGACAATTTGGAAATGTCCAGTGTCCAGTGAAAAAGCACTGAATATACAGCTTGCCCAACCCTGAAAATATGTATAGTACGCATATAATATAAAACTATCTATATACAAAATTTTGCAAGAAATAAATTTGCTTAAAAAATAAAAGGCAGTTTCATAAAGGAAAATTTAAGATATGAATAGTTTTATGATTTATTATAGAATATACTAAAAATTTTTTGCGCACTAACTATACAGTGTTGTTGTGTCTACTATGTCCAAGACTTTTTTTACCCATGTCTATGTCCAAACGTCCACAGTGTCCACAACTGTCCAAAGAATATTTTGACTTTAAAATTTAATAAATTAGTTTAAGAAAGATATGATTATATATTTTATATAGTTTTTAATATTTTTCTAAAAAGAAAAAAATAGGTTATCTTAATAAAATTTTAAGTAATTTATATTTATTTTTTTGTTCACAATTGTTCACAATTGTCCACAAATCGTCCAGAGCTGTTCTGTGACAACACTGGTACTATATGCGGCACATCAATAGGTAAGACTCTCAGAGAACGACATGTGTACTAGAGGTGACCAAACAAAGATAAAAAAGGTGGTTAGGTGCTTACATTAGAAATATGTAGTAACCTTATTATTGGGACCATGTTAATGACAATTGTTGATTTATTTACAATGAAAGCTGTGTTATAAAGATGCCAAGAGCTACTGTTATTCCTCAGCATCCTAGTAAATGATCAGTTATCATACATGGTCAATTACAAAGTACTTTATTTAAAATGAGATTAAAAAAGGAGAAATATTTATACTGCGAAGTAAGTTTTTTTAATCATCCACTATTATTTAGTGGCATCACTTACTTCTGCAGATTACATGAAAACTCTTTCTAAAAAAAAAGGAAATTCTTTGCTGATAAAGCATTCATGGATAGTTGCGAATTATTGTGTAAATGGCGTCGATATTATAGCAGTTTGCAAAAAGGTGTAACTCCATAATTTTTATGATGATGATGCAAAGTGTTTATTTACAACTTTAATTTTTTACATAGCAAATATTTTCTAAAAATCTTAAAAGAATGCTATATTGAATCAAAATAGTGATTTCATTTTATTCTATTTTTACTAAAAATATTTTGTATTCAAATACTTTATTATTATATGTATTGGTTTTGTTCAAAGCTAAAGATGCAAAGGTTGTGAAATTATTGCTAATGAATTAGAACAACTCTTAACCCAATTCTTTTCCAAAAATTTATCCAAGAAAATTTAAAAATTATACAAGGATTACAATCATGGAGAGCAAATGGTCTATAATTCTTGGTTGATAGTAGGGTTCTGCAATTTGATTTGATTTTCAAATATTTGAACCAAATATTTGTTCAAATTCAAATTCAAATTTGACTATATTTGATTTGATCAAATTCAAATATGGCCAAATTTGATTTGGTTTGACAAATATTTGATTTGATTTGAAAATTACTATTAAAATTTAAATTCAAATCAAGTTCAAATTCAAATATTTGAATCAAATCAAATTGTCAATTTGATTTGATCAAATTCAAATTGAACCAATAATTGATTTGATTTGAATTTGAGGAACCCAAGTTGATAGTGCATTTAAATATAAGGATCAAAAAATTGATCAAGTAAATTACCGCTTTATTGAAAAAGTCTAGAAGCCCAGACCATTTTTTTTCCTTTGGGTTAACTCTGGTTGGCTAAAACTACTTATTAAATTCTACATATTTTGCCAAATTGTTACATACTATAAATTTTTATTTATTTTTTATTTTGTAATGCATTAAAAGCTTAAGATGACCATCATAAAAATAGTTCTTCATGTAATTTATAAAGTTGTATAAAAATAATATTATGCATGCATATACTAATTTAATTAAAAATTACATTTTGAAATAAATGCATATAAAACAACTGTGATTAAATTGGTGATCAGGCTTTTGAAGTTGGTACGCTATTCTATTTATATAATCAGCTACCTTTTTTATTGCTATTAAATTAAAAAAAAATTGTATGCATACTCTATCATAAAGTCCATTATCTAGTAATATAGAATAAAATAAATTTAATTCGCTCTTTATAAAATAGTTCATAATATGTAATTTCAAAATTTTAAACAAGATTAGAATATCAATACCAATGCTATATATAAATATATAACAAATTACTAAGTTAAATTACCCAACCTGGCTATCTGATGCAAATCACGAAAAGTCTCAATATTGTTTTTATAGAGAGTTAAAAATTTATCTAATATGGTTTTATCAGAAAGCACCTATTTAAAATATCATCACGTCATATATTAATGTAGCTAGAATAATTACTATAATATATATTTTGTAAGGAAATTGTTCTGTCGCATGAAAGTTATGTTGGACTGAAAGGTAATATCTTGAAAAAAACAAACCTGTAGACCTACTCAATTGACAAGTTGAATGCGATCAAATGTATGAAGCGTCAATTAAAAATTTTGGTAACATTAACTATAATTAAAAGATCATCTAGATCAATTCAAGCTAACTTAAAAAAAAATTACATATCTCTTAGAACAGTATATATTTTATATGAGCAAAAAAAGCAGAAATACGGCTTTAATACAGTAATACAGCATTGGATTTACAGATTTTCATTTCATGCTAAAAATTACTAGAAATTTTTTAATTACTAGAAATGGTGCGATCTGTATTATCCAAATTTGGTAATATTTGAGACTATAATAATTTTGCTATATTTTGAATTTACTATGCTATAAATATTTGTAATTTTTACACCTTCATAATGCTCTGAAGTTACTATAGTGTAAACTTTCGTAATTATTACCTCTACATAATACTCTGAAGTAATCGTAAGTTTTTTATAAGTTTACTCTTGTGTAAAAACTTACAGAAGTTTATGCATATTTTTTAAGCTGATTAAATAACAGACCAGGGACAATCCTTAAAGAAAGAGGCATTTTTAAAGAAAGAAATTTTGCAGGTTTACAGGAAGAGGGCACAGTAGCGCCAGTGCATTTGATGAACACATACTAGAAGATGCAACAGAAAAATAAAAAAGAAATTTGGATTTATTCTAGGACATGAAAAAAGCTTTTGATTCAGTAAATATTGAAATGCTTCAGCTAGCAATAGAGTGAATAAACTTCTAGCAAAAGCAGTAGATTTTATAATTAATCTGTACAAGAACAGAGAAATAAAGGTTATAACAGGAGTAGAAAATACAAAAAAATTTATAGCAGGAGATGGAATAGACCAGGGAGAGATTATATCACTATATCACCACTGGTCTAGAAGATATTTTATGATCCATTCCTAGTAAAAATTCAAGAAGAGAAGGACAGAGGTTACAAAATAAAGTTGAATTGGCTGCTTAATCTGCAAAGAGGCGAATGAAAGTACAATAACTGCAGGTACCTGTTCTAGCATATGTGGACAATACCACATATTTAGCAAGAGATAAATTTGAGCTAGAACAGATACCCAGAGTAGCAAAAGACTTCTATAAAGTAAACGATATAGAGATCAATAGCAAAAAGTCAGAGCTATTAGTCTTGAATGCATATAACAAATATATAGTACAAGAAGGCATAGTTTTTGGACCAAAGAGAGAAATAGTTCACGGTAAAAGGGAAAAAGACCTGACAAGATTTAAGATATGTAGTTGTCTGAAAAAGCAAAAATTATGCAAGCAATTAGAATAGCAAAAAAGGAAGTCTTGACAGTTATGAGAGAAATAAAAAAAAGAAGGCCTCGTTAGCGCATTTGGCATATATAAACAATATAGTACTGCTACCACGACTAGAATACAGATTATAGCACTGTATTATGTCATATGAAAATTGTGAAAATCTGCTAAGTCCCCTTCTTATGCTAAACAAAAATAAAGTATGAATAATGAAGACAACTCTGAATTCAACTTTAACACATTTGAATATTGTTAGAGTAAAGTTGATTTGGCAAAATCAACATGCTTATCATTTTACAGAAATAAAATTCAGGCTAAATAATAAAGGTAATATAGAACAAGCAGTATGGTTAAGGCTAAAACAGGCGCAGCTGAATTGCAAAAAGCACTACTTGCGTTCTGGGCTTAGAAAAAGAAAGAATAGAGAAATGCAAGGTTAAAAATAATTTAGCTTGCGAGATTATGCTTAAAGCTAAAAAACTAGATATAAGTTTTAGGTCAGAGAAACTAGAAATGAAATGTAAAATAGAAGGAACAGGGACAGAGATTGTAGGTTTGGTTTACAAAAAAGATTTGCAAAATTTTCTAAAAGAAAAAAGGTTAAACGTTGTTACAGTAGGGAGGCCTTCTTTTACTCCTTACTATAACAACGACACGGCTACAGGGATCCTTTATCAGTTTATAGCAGTGTCCAAGAGGTAGCTATAATTCCTTAGTCTGTAAGAAATTATGCTCTTCTCTAAGGGCAGTTCGTGAGAGTATTCAATGAGGAATTATCGATTTTACTATTACTTGATAATAAACTTGGTGTTATTAAGATAAATAGTTTCTTTATTAATAATCTGAGATAGGGCTATCCTTAGGTTTCTGTTCCTAAGAAATCCTACTACAAGATGTATAATAAATATAAGAGAAGTGGGGTGTCTTGGTCTAGTTTGACTAAGGGAAATTCTGTGTCTTTAAATACATTTTAGAATAAGCGTTATAAATGTTGATTTACAATGATAAATACTATAATCTATAAGAGCAACATAAGCGTTATAAACGGTATAAGCGCTATAAGCGGTATAAGCGCTATAAGCGTCATAAGCATTATAAGCGTGATAATCGTTATAAGCATTATAATCGTTATAAGTGTTATAATCGTTATAAGCGTTATAATCATTATAAGCGTTATAATCAGTATTAACTATTCTAACTTTTCAAGATAATAATATAATACAATATAATAATAAAATATAATAATAAAAATGAAATAATAAAATAATAAGGTAATATAATAAACTATCGTTCTATAACAACGTTTTTTTGCTAGAGCAACTCTTGGATATAAAAAGTGAGAAAATGCTTATATAGAAACAAGTCAGACAAATAAGAGGCCTTTTAGCAAAAGGGAGAGTACCTGAGTAGTATAAAAACCTCAAATCAAGCCTATTAGAGAACCTGTATAGCAGGAAACTGAGAGTCCTACAGAAGAAAGAAAATTTTCTGCATATGAAAGCCAACTTGGAAGCAATTAGCAAAGATAGATGAAACAAGAATAGCTAGTTTTTGGAAAAGAAAACAATAAAACAGAGTTAGAAAAAATTATAAAAAAGAAGACCCACAAGAGTTCCTTATAGAATATTAGAAGAAGGACTCAGAAAATAAGCAGGGCCTTACTATAATTAGACAGTATGCAAAGTATGAACTAAAAGACTGGGAAGTAGAAGCTGTATTAGGTTGTCAAGCAAGTATAAAGGTATAGGCAAAAAAAGTGCGTTAAGCAGGAGTTGAATAGAAAAAGTAGAAGCCCCTTACAAAAAACATTAGAAAATAGATGTCCCTTGGAAAAATATAAGGGCCGTATCATTAATCATCTGATTATTTTTTATTAGAGGCCTACTCCTCTTCTCTCTTTTTTAATATATAAATAGTCAGGTTCCTTATATGTAATTTCACTTTTTTTACTCTCTCTTTCTCTAAAAAATCATCTAATTTTTGTTTCTCTCCTAACAGAAAGTTACTCTAAGGTCGAGAAGATAGAAGAACAGAGTCTGGTAGAGATACCTATAAGTTTTTTTAATTAAAAGTATGTAAAAGCTAACATTATAGGACAGGAGTCAATAAAAGAGTTGGAGAATATAGCGGAAAGAATAAGTTTATAGAAAGCAATAAAAGCTTTTACAGATAGGTCACTAATAAACTCAGAGAATGAAGGAGCTTGAATAGGAATAGGATGGGTAGCATATGATATAGTAGATGCACAAGTGTTGCGAAATAAAAAAAATTCTGTTGTAAATTGGAAGAGTAGCCCCTATTGATCTGAGCAAAGTTGGGAGCAATATGGACTATGCAGCTAGCAGCCCCAGAAAGAGTGAAAGGTACAGATATATACAGACAGTCATGTAGCAATGCAGGCAATTAAAAAGACAGAAAAGTTGAAGAAATTAGAAACTGTCTTAAGATGCAGAATGCAAGTCTGCTTTGGCAAATCATACAAATACAAGAAATTAAGAGGTTACTGGCAGAGCTATATAAAGCCAAAGGGCACAGTTGAATTGCGAAAAATAAAAAAGCAGATAAACTTGTAAAGAATGGGGGCAAAAGCAGCATTGTTATAAGTGTCAAGTGGCCCTGAACCAAGATTCAGCAAGTAATTTCATATTGGAAGAACTTTATAATTGATAGTCCAATTAGAAAGTTCATGAGTCAAGTAGTATTAGCAATACACAATGCAGTGTGGGTAGGTCTTAAAAGATTTGAAGGAAGGAATTTTGAAAAAGATAAGAGTAATATAGATTGGAAGAAAATATGCTGTTTTATAGAAAAGCACAAGGGCGTAAATGAAAGAAGAAATAGGAAATAGGTTTTTAGAATGTAGTGCCTTAATGGCCTTTTGCAGACAATGGTAGAGCTGAGAACAAGAAGGCCAGATCTATACAAAACAGACAGTTGTGTGATCTGTTAGCAGGAGCCAGAAACATTATAACATTTGGTAAAATGTAAGAATTACTAGAGAATTTGAAAAATGATAGAAGAAGAGATATGCGAAGAATTAAAAAAAATACTATAGGAAGAGTTTAGCATATATATAGATATAGCAATACAAGATTTAGGAAAAAGAATTTTTGATGAAGAGGAAGAAGAAAGAAAGGTAATGAGAAGCTATCTAATTCAAGGTCTCATACTTTGGATATAAAAAAAAAAAGGTGGAAAGTTTAATGAAGAACAAAGCAAGAATAAGAAAGGCTTTGGATACAATTGTTGAGACCATTAGAGTGAGATTTTAATAGCATATTTGGAACTTCAAATGTGAATTCCAAAATAAATAGAAAAAAGCAGAGAGAATAACCACTTTAGCAAAAAGAGAAGACTAAAGTAAATAACATTATAAGAAGGCTAAAGGAAAAAAAATGCTCCAAATAGCAAAAATGAGAAGGCTGCAGAGCAGAGCCTAAGGAAAAAGACAGAATGAAAAAACAGAGCAAGGAGATTAGCTGAGTCAAATATAGACAATTTAATCAAAAAGGGTGTCAAACCAACTTGGTTTTCTTGGGTTAAATTCAAGTATTTGAACCCTAAGATATTTGGCAAAACTGATATGGCAAGCGATTTCTAGCCAGTGACAGAAGGAAACATATTCTCAGTAAGTTGAGAATCCTAATTGAGGTAAATAATCGCTAGGTAGGTCGCATCTGGACGTAAAGTTGCTGTTAGAATAGAATCCTAATGTATATATTAAAACTTAGGTTTTTTTATAATAAAGTCCATAGACACAAAAGGAGGATTGCTAAATTTAAAAAAAAATATTTTAGATTTTGAAATATTTCAAAAATGGTTCAAAATATTTTGAAATGAATTCAAAATATTTTTTGAAATATTTTAGAGAATTGACTAAATTAGTAAATATGTAATTTAGGTCATATCAAGGACACATTGGACTATATTTTGAACTACTTCAAGATTTTGTATAATATATTAAATTAATTTACAAATTTGTATTACAAGATCAGATTAGATCTTTTGTTTATAAATTAGATTATATTCTATTCAGTTTTATATTGTTTTCCAGTTTGTTTATTTTTTTTGTTTTTTGTTTGTTTTTTTGGTTTTGCTTTTTTTGCTTTCATTTTTGTTTTTTTTTTGTTTTTTTTATTTATTTATTTTTAACTTTTTTTTGCACTTTACAAAAACACTAGCCATTTGCAAGAAAACCAACAACTTTTTGGCACTTTGCTAAAACACCAATTTGACATTGCATGCTAACTCAAACTTCTAACACTTTGCAAAAACACACAACTAATTCTCTAGCAATTTCTAAATTTCCAAGAATGATTCTTTAAAGAAATAATTTAGTTATTGCAAGTTTTGCAAGGCTTTACTTTAATTTTTTTGTTTATTTTTTTTGTTTTTGTTTTTTTTGTTTTATTTTTAAAATTTTTTTATTAATTTATTTTATTCTGTACTTAGTAGGAACACAACTTCTACTTTCTAACATTTTGTAAGAAAACCAATATAGGCTTTTTAGCACTTTGCAAGCAAACACAATTTAAACACCTTGCAAACATTAAACCCAGTACTTTGCAACAACACAACTTGATTTTAGCAATTTCTGGATTTGCAAGTACATGAACCTTACTTTAGAAAAAAAGAGATTTGGGGCTTCATTTATTTTTTATTAAGTTTGCTTATATATTTTGTTTTTTATTTATTTATTTATTTTTTTTACTTATTTTTTATTTTATTTATTCCAAACTTCTTTGGTACTTTGCAAAACACAATCTGACTTTTCTGGCACTTTACAGGAATACCAACTCTAACTTTTCTGGCACTTTACAGGAATACCAGCTCTAACTTTTCTGGCACTTTGCAAGAACATACTAGATTTCTTTAACAATTTGCAAGAACACCAATACTTACTTCTAAAAAGTAGTTTTTTCATTTTTTTACTTCTCTACTATTTTTAAAAAGTATTTAGAAAAAAGACAAAATGAAGATAATAGTCAAAACAAAAAATAACTGAAGTGAAGATGATAGTTAAAACAAAGAAGCAAAGATAATAGCTAACTGCAGAGTGTGCAAAAATAAGTGTGTAAGACTAGTTTTTTTTATTTTTTTCTACAAATAGTAATAGAATAGATACAACGAAATGTGAAAGTAGTTAAAATAATATGTAATAATGTAAAAATAATACTGTAAAGAATGTATAATAATGATTAAAAAATAATATATAATAAAATATGTATATTGATTAAAAATATTTAAAAATATAATATATATAATATATAATAATAAATAAAAATATAAAATTTGATCCGCTTGTGAACGAAGTCACAAGGCGGGACATTATTGCGAGTCACTGGACCCTTCATGTGACTGTAGATCAGGTATGACGAAATGGTATTTGAGTAACCTGATGATCTGTATCGATTTCCTTCGTTCTTTGAGTTTTCTGCTCGATATTGCGTCCAGCACCGTCGCAAGAACAAGCCAGTTTTTTCTTTGTTGCTATTTGTTTCTTATCAAGCAAAGGAGTATTTCCAAGCCTTCAAGAACAAAAATCGTATATAGGCTCTGTAGTCGGTCCTAAATATATATATAGGAATAATAGGAATTGGGTAAAGTGGTATTGGTAAACGACTTTACAAGAACACCATACTGACTCCCAACTCTTGCAATTTTTCCTAGTAATATTTTAGGGAAAAGGGAGGATATGCACTAGCCGATATAATGGTGAATATGTGCGATCAGCGGGTACAAGAAGTATTTCGTACGAATTTAAATTAATTCTTGGTTGGAATAGAGTTGGATTTACCTGTAAAGCATTTTGGAATTTATGCAATACATATGAAAGCAATACGGCTACGGTTGTAATGTGAGTATATAGTACAGGGTGCAGGGTATTATAAAAAAA
>QKWP01000472.1:127405-137587 GCA_003550325.1 Gigaspora rosea | reverse complement strand
AAGAACGAACGCGCATGTTCGTGTTAGGAATAAATAAGGCATGTGAATGCATAAGTTCGGGTATGATGTAAGTGAAGGTGCACGTATAGATTTAGTATTGCTATAGGGTTATGCGGGTGTGTACACCCCACACTGCTCTCAAATTAGCCCTATGCATTGATAATAGTCACGCTAGGGTTATTATCGCAAGGATAACCTGATTTGTTGTTTATATGAATAAGGTAATATCATATGATGGTAGGCAATAGAGATTATAGATGCATGTAGTAGATTATAGCAAAAGGTACGTGTAGGAGTAAATGCATCTAGTGCCCTACCTGTTGTTATGTGTAACGAATTGAATCATGTGAACCGAGTTGAATGTGCCGCACCATAATGTGGGCTCAAACTCATTGATATTGTCATGTGAACCGAGTTGGCTCAAACTCGTGATGTGGTCATGTGAACTGAGTTGAATGCGCCACGCCATAGCGTGGGCTCGAACTCATTGATGTTGTCATGTGTGCGAGTTGAATGTGCCGCACCATAGTGTGGGCTCGAACTCGTTGTTATAAAATTGATGTGCCTGTTGTCATGTGTAATGAGTTGAATCATGTGAACTGAGTTGAATGTGCTGCACTATAGCGTGGGCTCAAACTCGTTGATGTTGTCATGTGAAACGAGTGGGTTCAAACTTGTGATGTGGTCATGTGAACCGAGTTGAATGCTCCGCACCATAGCGTGGGCTCGAACTCGTTGATGTTGTCATGTGTGCGAGTTGAATGCGCCGCACCATAGTGTGGGCTCGAACTCGTTGTTATAAAATTGATTGTATGTAATTAGTTAAATATGTCACACTATAAGCATAGGCTCATCTAGTGCCCTGCCTGTTGTTATGTGTAACGAGTTGAGTCATGTGAACTAAGTTGAATGTGCCGCACCATAGCGTGGGGGCTCAAACTCATTGATGTTGTCATGTGAACTGAGTTGAATGTGCGCACCATAGCGCGGGCTCAAGCTTGTGATATTGTTATGTAAACTGAGTGAATGTGCCGCACCATAGCAGGGGCTCGAACTCGTTGATGTTGTCATGTGTACGAGTTGAATGCGCCGCACCATAGTGTGAGCTCAAACTCGTTGCTATAAAATCGATGTTGTATGTAATGAGTTAAATATGCCGCACCATAAGCATGGGCTCATCTAGTACCCTGCCTGTTGTCATGTATAACGAGTTGAATCATGTGAACCGAGTTGAATGTGCCGCACCATAGTGGGGACTCAAACTCGTTGATGTTGTCATGTGAACCGGATTGAATGTGCCGCAACATAGCGTGGGCTCAAACCCGTGATGCTGTCATGTGAACCGAGCTGAATGCGCCGCACCATAGTGGGGGAGTTGATGTTGTCATGTGTACGAGTTGAATGTGCCGGGGCTCGGACTCGTTGTTATAAAATAGATGTTGTACGTAATGGGTTAAATATGCCGCACCATAAACATGGGCTTGGACTCGCTATTAGGAAAAAAAAAGAAGAGATGCACCATACCTTAGCGTTGGCGATCTTCAATTATGCTTTACCACGTGACATATCACGTGTATATAGAGTTGTTATGAGCACAGTATACGTAGAGTTGTTATGAGCACAGTATGTAAAAGTAGAAGAGAAAAGTGATGGAGTGGAGCACCACTCCCATTACGTATCTTCATAATCTCTAATAAAGAGTGTGTTGGATATGAAATCCGGGCGAGAAATAAAAGGAAATGGTATACCGGTATATAGAGCATAAGGGTAATAATATGAATATAGAGCACAAGTACCGTTGGAGAAAAGGAAAAAAAAAAGAAAGAAGACGGGTGCACATGTTCTTATAAGGGTATAAGCATGGCATACAAATGTGCGTGTATATAAGGGGCAAGCGTGTACACCCCACACCACTGTCAAATTAAAGTGGGAGGAAATAGCATATAAGTATATAGTACAGTGTATTGTTGGAAAAAAAAAAAGAGGGAAGAACGAGCGCGCAGGTTCGTGCATTGGTATTAATAGAGCATACACGAGCGTAGGCTTATGTGTGTGTATAGATTAGACAGATGCATACACCCAACACTGAGCTCAGGTTAAGCTAGGTTAAAGGGAGAAGAGATAAGGCTTTTTGGCAGGATGTCACGTGATAGAGGTTAAAGGGTAGTTGTGAATTGTGTATAAGTATGAACCGTTCCTTGTACCTAAGAGTCACGATCCTCGTCAATAATCCCATACTGAATTACGTGATTAGAGACAGAAAGAGGACGTGACTATAGGAAGGGTTGGTCACGACTGTTGTGTGCGAGGAAGGGGCACACGACGAGACGAGCAATAATAATTGATATTAAATGCAAAAATTTTAAAAAATTTTGAAAATATGCGAAATATTGCAAATTATTGTAAAAAAACTGAAGATTTATGCAATAATATGTGAAATATTACCTTCTGTGACCCCTGAAATGAGATAATTAGATAGAGGTTTGCATTGTTTTATTTGGTATATTTCACAATATTTGCAATTTATTTTATAATATTTGCAATATATTTTGAAATATTTTGAAAAAAATGCATACAGAAATCTTTCAAAAAATTGTGATTTTTTAGAAAGATTTCACATTGATTGCAATTCTTTTGAAAGATTTCAGCATGCAAATTCTTTTGAAAGCTTTCATATATTTATTTTGCTGATGAAGTATAAAAGTATAAGTTAAAGTGAGAGAATAAGAGAAAGAAAATAAGTATAAAAAAGTGAGTGTAAGAATGAGAAAAAGAGAGAGAGAAAGAGAGGAAAAAAGAGAGAGAAAGAAAGAGAGAACAAGAGAAAAAGAAAGAGAAAGAAAAATTTTTTTATTTAAGAACATAAAAAAATTTTTGAGAACATTAAATTAAATAAATATGTTTTCATGAGAATATAAATTTCAAACCAGATTTTAAACACTGGTTACACCTGATATTTGAAATCTGATTTGTGGATTAGGAAATCTACATCACAATGATCAACAAAACCTGACACAGAATTTATGCGTGTGTATTCAAGTGACTATTGGTTAATATAACTAATGAAGCTGCTAGTATAAATAGTACTATCTTCTACAATATTAAAGCCATTATTTTCGATCACCAGTTAAACATGAATCGTCATCTTTATAGTCGAAAAATACAAGATTTCCTGAAGAAATCTCCTACATAATCATTTCAAAAGAATAAATATCTGATGCTTTAGTAAATGGTTTTCCTTGTAAAACTTTTGGTGCTATATAAAGTAAAGCTCCATAAATTTCTCTAGATTCTTTGTCTAATGTTTTATTAACTGATAATGCAATTCCTAAATCACCAATAAAAGCATTATTTAAATTATCTTGAAATATATTGCCACTATGTAAATCACAATGAATAATATCATTAGAATGAAGATCTAATGCTATATAAGATAATAATTCTAATTTTTTCTCCTATTTCATTTGTGCAACTTTGTAAAGGTTCTCACGTAAAGATCCCATTTCTGCATATTGCATAACTATAATATAATTATCTGTGTATTCATCTTTTGATATTCCATGACATTGTAAAAATGTAGGGTTTTTAGATCCAATATTTGAATATGCAATTAACTAAAATTATAATGATTAATAACTGATAGTAATGACTAAATAATAAAATTTGTGTTAATAGAATATTTATCTCTTTTACAAGTTCCTCGCAACACTTTTTTGATTCATGAAATAGTTTAAGTATGACTGGTTTCCTTAAAGGGCCACGAACTGTACCACTGCGAATCCAATTAGCAACATACACAGTTGCAAATTCACTTTTCCCAATTTTTTATCAATTTCTAATTCATTAAATGGAATCCACAAAATTAATAAATTATTGTCAGCTAATAATTTTTTTAATGGATTATTAAGATTTTCAGAATCAACTATCTTTTCAGAATTATTGCTTTTTGCTTTTTGTAGCCATTCAATAGCCTTTTCTTGATTAGGCAAAGTTCCATAACCATTTCTATAACAAAATCCAAGTTCATGTTGTCCGTTGTAATTACCATTTTCAGCAGATCTTAAATACTACAAAAACGCCAGTTTATAATCCTTAACTATACCTATACCACTCCGATAACATCCCGCGAAATTATATTGTGCTATAGAATCACCACTTTCAGCAGATTTCAAATACTACTCAAATGCCTTTTGTTCATCCTTGTCTGTGACTGTGGCATTTTCGTAAAATTTTCCAACATTAAGTTGTCCTTCCGAAAGTCCGCCTTCAGCAGATTCCAAATACCATTCAAATGCCTTTTTTTCATCCTTGTCTGTGCCAATGTCATCTTTGTAGCAAGTTCTGACATTATTTTGTCCACATGAATTGCCACCTTTAGCAGACTTCAAAAACCACTCAAATGCCTTTTTGTCATCCTTGTCTGTGCCTTCGCCAATTCTGTAACAGTTTCCAACATTAAGTCGTCCTTCTGAATTTCCACCTTCAGCAGATTTCAAAAACCATTTAAATGCCTTTTTTTCATCTTTCCTTGTGCGTATACTATGATAATAGCAGATTTCAACATTAAATTGTCCGTTCAAATTACCACCTTCAGCAGAATTCAAATACTACTCAAATGCCTTTTGTTCATCCTTGTCTGTGCCTGTGCCATTACTGTAACAGTCTGCAACATAATATTGTCCATTCGAATTGCCACCTTCAGCAGATTTCAAATCCCACTCAAATGCCATTTTTTCATCCTTATCAGTGCCTATGCCATATTTGTAGCAAGATCCGACATTAAATTGTCTATCTGAATCACCACCTTCAGCAGATTTCAAATACTACTCAAATGCATTTTTTCATCCTTATCTGTGCCTATGCCATGTTTGTAGCAAGATCTGACATTAAATTGTCCATCTGAATTACCACCTTCAGCAGATTTCAAAACCACTCAATGCCTTTTGTTCATCCTTGTCTGTGCCTGTGCCATTTCTGTAACAAGTTCCAACATTAAGTTGTCCTTCCGAAAGTCCGCCTTCAGCAGATTCCAAATACTATTCAAATGCCTGTTTTTCATCCTTGTCTGTGCCTGTGCCATTTCTGTAACAACATTATATTGTCCATTCGAATTGCCACCTTCAGCAGATTTCAAATACCACTCAAATGCCTTTTTTTCATCCTTGCTCGGATTTGACGTCTTAATAACTGGACAAAAGAAAAAAAATTCTGGATATTTGATCAGGATGTACGCATTACATAATACAAACAAATTCGATCATATTCACATGATAAAATATTTTAATTCAGGAGTAAAAAAAAAAAATAATAATAATAATAATAATAAATAATTATATTAATCGAATTTTCAATATATTTAACCTACGTATGGCACTTTGGCTTGCAATAATTTGATTACGATCTTCAATTTTGGCAGGAAATTAACTTTTTAATTTTTTGAATCCCCTAAAAGAATTCTAGACCTATATAGGATGAAATTGGCTCGACAGTATTTTACGATTGCGGATTCATTAGTAGAATTTTGCATAATTTTGGCCTGATTTTTGGTGTGGCATCCAAGTTAAGGTATAATGTCGAAAATAAAAGCTTTATGTATTTTGTATTGGCATTTATATTTATTCGAGATGATTTCTCCTTTCTCTGAAATAATTGATGCCCAATAACACAAGTAGTGACTAGAAAATATCGGGGAGGAGTTTTTTTGATTATAACAATCAATTAATCGCTGAATCCCTAATTGCCCTATGAGAAATCGGTACACGTAAGTACACACATAAATACGAAATTATATACGGGTAAACACGAGTAACATAATCGCTGCACGGAAACTGCACGAAAAATGATCATCCAAAAAAATTAAAATATGCTATTACACGAAAAGTTAGGATCCGTGCACTGACGAGCACAATCGTTAAGACTCTTAACGATTATAAATTTCATACATTGACGTGCACTATCATTAAGATTTTTAATTTCTGTACATTATAGTGTACGCAATCATTAAGATTTTAATGATTATAAATTTCCGTTCACTGACGTGCACTATCGTTAAGATTCTTAACGATCAACAACCTCTGTTTACTTTTTTGTTTTTTGTTTTTTTTTAATTCACTTTTTTTTATATATTTTTTTTTCTGTCACCCTTTTTACCTTTTATTTTCATTTTCTTTATTTTGATTTCTTTTTCCTTTTTTCTTTTTTTATTTCTCTTTTCTTTCTTTTTTTTTTTTNTATAGGATGAAATTGGCTCGACAGTATTTTACGATTGCGGATTCATTAGTAGAATTTTGCATAATTTTGGCCTGATTTTTGGTGTGGCATCCATTTTTACTTATAATCTTTCTTCTTATAGCTTTCTCTTTTTTTTTTTTGCTTTTATTTTTTTTTCTTTTCTTTCTTTTTTTTCATCATTTTCTTTCCTTTCTGCCTTCACCTTTTTGCTTTGTTTTTTTTTCCATTTTTTGCTTCTTTTGTTTTCTTGTTTTGAGCATAACTAACATATCTTTTATTTCTTTTTTTTGTCTTTGGAGCCATCACTATTAGAGTCATCATTGGAGCCAATATTTATCTGTTTTGGAGTCAGCTTTTATTGCTTCTGGTGCTTCGTTAAGGTTTCGTTTACGAAACCATTTTCGGTGTGATTTTTATTGCTTTGTGGATTTCATCTTTTGCCATTTGTGTGTTACCTACATTTTTCTTTTTCTTTCTATTATTCAACTAAACAATTTTTTTTCATTGTGGTCAATTGAAGTTCAGAAAAGGTTCGAGGATTTTTCTTTCTTAAGTTAGTGATCTAATTTCTTGCTGAAGTAATTAATTGTAGCGCAGCGAATAGTGAAATATGTAGTAGTTGTTTTTGAATGTATTTATGTAAAAAAATTTTTTTTAAATAAATAAATAAAATAAAATAAATAGTCATTTACATTGTAATATGAATTTTTTTTAATTAGTATAATTTGTTATATGAAAAAATGTGTTATAATATTTATTACAAATAAATTATATGGAATGTTGCATATATGTTATTGCACATTACTGCACGCAAAAATACATGGGACAATGCATGTGAAAACACTTGAAAATGCCATTAATACGTGCAGCATTGCACAGAATCTGCGCCCTTTTACATGCTATGAGCTTGCTTTCCCTGCATTGTCCTGTATATATTTACGTGCAGGTTTGTGTTCATGTATTCAAACTTTTCATGTATATTAGTATTATTCCATGCTGTAATTTCTCATAGGGTTGTCGAGATTTAGGCGAAAAGAATGTATTTAAGGTACCTTTATTTCTTCGCTTTTCAGAAAATATTTGACTTACAACAAAAACTTTAATAATTATTTTTATTTTTGATATTCCATATTTTCCTTTGTAATAAATTATGGCTCAAAATTTTTTTAAAAAAGGTTCATCAAGAGTTCAGCAAGTTGAAATATTTTCAATCATACAAATGAGCATCGCCACTTTTAAACTATTTTTCACACCAAAAATTTGTTTGATTTCTACAAATTTGGAGATTAAAAAATAAGGTTGAGTGACGATGCTATTCACGGTATAACTGATAATACGATATGTATGTTTAACTTGATAAATTTTACTTTGGAATATTAAATCATTAGACTTGATTTATATTAAACCAGACTGGTTCAGTTTTTATAATAAATTTTGAGTATTTAATATTTCCCAATTAATCAGAATTTTCATTCAAACATTATTTATTAGCATCTTACATTTAGATGAAGCAGCTTATCTATATTCAGTAAAAATTCTCACATGTAATTAAAGCTATTCAATTTTGACTGCTCCACCTTACTTAATTTGTTTATGCAATGTAATCTTCATTACTATTTATGTTTATGTGGTATATTCTTTTTTACTATTTATTGTATTTTGTGTCACTTTTGTGCATATGATCAGCAGTCAAAATTTCCTCTTAATCTATAAAAGAAAATTTTTTTACCTGCCATTCTTATTATATTATATTTATATTATATATTTATATTATATGATATGATATTATATTATATGATATCAACAAGGACATTCAAAAACTCTCTCTGCTGATCAACTTTTCAAATTCGGCAAGAAGAAAAAAGAGTAGAAAACAGGAAAAGTAACTAAGTGATAGCCAAGAACGCCCTAAGGAAAAAGGAAGACAAGCCCAAATAATATAGGCTTTGCTAATACAACTTAGAAGAAAAGGAACATTACTAGTGTGCAAATTCAAACTTTAAATTTTTCAAAAAATTTTTTGGAACTTTTGGGAATTTGTACTTGACCCTGAATTGTAGATCATTAAAACAACAAACAAAACAAATGCGTGATCTGCAACACAACGCAAGACAATATAACAAACAAAATAGAATAAACAAACTAGTCATATGTTTATCCAACCAAATCTGATGTAACAAATACTAAGATAATTAATGAATAGAATGCAAGTTCCAGAATGGAAGATTAGATTTCATAGGAGTGGTTGCCAGGCTATAAAGTATGGAGGTGTTGGCAGTGTGGACTTACTGAAGAAAAAATGCATAAGAACTCAAATAGTAGACCAAGAAATAGCAGAAGCTATACAAACCATTACAGTGGAAGAGATATGTATTATCAGACAGTTTTTGGAATACTACCCCAAGTTAATGGAAAAACACTCAAAGATGTTCAAGGAAGGAATTTGGAGGAGAATCTAAATGCTTGGAAGCAGAAAGACAGGTGAGAATTGAAACTCTTTTACAGCTAGAGTATGGAACAACTGACTATGGTACACAAGCCTTTGAGGACAAACTCATTATCGAATCTGAAACCAAAAACAAACAAAGCATTTGTACAGAAGTGGATGCAGAAGAGGATGTAATTATGTTTTCAAAAGACAAGGAAGACCAAGTGAATCTGGACCAAAACAACAAAAAGGATAACCCTATTCAAATTAGACAAGAAGACTTAGACATGCAAGAAACCTATACAATTTGGGACGTTCCACTTAAAAATGATAACTTATCAATTAAGAGACTAATGAGCTAGTATGGAAAAGTTAGAAACATTACTTGGTTAACAAATAAGTACAATAAAACAGCAGTGGTGGATTTAACTCTCAAAAACCAAAGATACAAGTATATACTCGAAAACACATGGGCACTTCCAATAGGAAGATGGCTTACCAGGATTTCAAAAAGTATAAAACAGGAGGAAATTATGGAGGAAAGAAAATCATTTAGAGCGGTATTAGGAGGTATACCAAGACACACAATAGAGGTTTTGTTATTTAGACAACTTAAACAACTCAAAGCAAAGACAATTTTTATACCAGTAAATAGCAATGGTAATTCAAGAGGGTCAGTCTTCGTGTATTTTGACTGTAAAGAGGAATTGGAGAAGGCAGTTTAAACTCAAGTCAACTATGGAAGTAATTCTCTTTTTTGGAAAGGAATTGATAAAGGTTTTTCACTTAAAGTACAAAAGGAAAATGGAAGACCGTTTACTAAAAGCAAGAAATCCCATGAAAGGAAGAATCTTATAGCTCTGCCAAAAGGAGACAGAAATATGACTGGAATAAATAATCTCTCTAAAACAAGGAGAAGGTTGTCTTTGGATATTAACTCTAGAAGTCAATCATGGGAAGACAAAAAAGGAAGAATGTCTTAAAAGAAACTCATCTCAATAACAGAAACACGTGGGCAGAAGTAGAAACTTTAAAAGAAAATATGCTTGCTATATCTTCTCAAAGTGCCAAAATAGAGAAAAGAAGCATTTTTGAGAAAATTTTAAGACGTCTTAATAGAATTGAAGAAAAACAAGGGCTAGAAAGGCCTCAACGCTCCTGAAGGGCGCCCAGTTGTAACAGAGATCAGTGCAACATCTAAGAGTTATAAAGATGTTGTATCTTTGGAGGTCAGCAGGATAGGAGTATAGTGTGTGCATTTCATAATATTAATGGTCTTAAGACACAATTTCATAGAATAGATTTTTTAACATCATAGGCAATTGAGAAGAAAGTAGATATAATCAGAATCGCAGAAACAATCTGGGCAAAAGAGAGACAAAGTTTATGGCGAAGGATCTGGACAATTTTAGAAGTTTCTGGTCTAGCGCTGCAACAGACAAAATTAAAGGGTCAGGCGTTGGGCTCCTTATACATAGGGATATTAAACGTCACATAGGAAAAATAAAGAGATTTAATGAATA
>QKWP01000472.1:81641-127330 GCA_003550325.1 Gigaspora rosea | reverse complement strand
GGACATGTCCCGGACGTCCCGTCCCGGACTGTCCGCATCCCTGAAAAATCAGTGGGACAATGTCCGTGTACAACACTGCAGTCAACCCTCCATAAATGCAACCTCCATAAATGCAATACCTCTCTAAATGCACGTTTTTTCTATTCCGTAAAATGTTATTAGTGCTAAATGCACATTCTATATTCTGTAAATGCACGTTCTCTTGAATAACATTTTATATTATACTAACCTTTCTAAATGCACATGGCCAATCAAATTTTAGTATTTAAGATAGGTTATACAGTTTTGGTAGAAGTTACACAAACTTGATGATCTAATTTTTAAAAAGCTGCAATTTAATTGGCTCTCTCTAAATGCAAACCTCTCTAAATGCATGTTGTAGGCTTGTCCCTACGAGTTGCATTTATGGAGGGTTGACTGTACTCCAGATTATACTCTGGGTTATATTTCGGGTTACACTTTGGAGTATGCTCTGATTCATACTTCAGTGTAGTGTGGTGTTAAGGGATACTCTGCCAAAGAATGCATCACACCACTCTGGAGTACTCTGTTAACATCTCTATAGATGATCTATAGAAAAATAGCATTGTTTCGAAAGAGTTTTTCTTATATATACATATGTACATATGTATCATCTTGATATTCACATGTCCGTCATAATATGTTTTCTGTGCATGCTATATGTTGCAATAGCAAGCTTTGAGTGACAAACAAATATACACTCTTAGTTATAATAAGGACACCTAGATTTAAATTTAAACTTATAAAGAAGTAATATATATATTTTTGATTAATTTATTGTAGTATTATAACTTAGTGAAACATACAGTAGCTTCCCATATTATTGTGAACACTTTTTAAAAATTTATACAGAGCTAAATATATAAGGTATCAATGAAAATTAAATTACATATTCTTTAAATCTACAAAAAAAAAATTAACAACTCTCTCCGCTGATTAACTTTTTCAAATTCGGCAAGAAGAAAAAAGAGTAGAAAACAGGAAAAGTAACTAAGTAACAGCCAAAAACGCTCTAAGGAAAAAGAAAGACAAGCCCAAATAATATAGGCTTTGCTAATACAACTTAGAAAAAAAGGGACATTACTAGTGTGCAAATTCAAACTTTTAATTTTTTCGAAAAATTTTTTGGAACTTTTGGGAATTTGTACTTGACCCTGAATTGTAGATCACTAAAACAACAAACAAAATAAACGCATAATCTGCAACACAACACAACACAACATAACAAACAAAATGGAATAAACAAACCAGTCATGTGTTTATCCAACCAAATCTGGTGTAACAAATACTGAGATAATCAATGAACGGAATGCAAGTTCCAGAATGGAAGGTTAGATTTCTTAGGAGTGGTTGCCAGGCTATAAAGTATGGAGGTGTTGGCTGTATAGACTTACTGAAGAAAGAATGCATAAGAACTCAAATAGTAGATCAAGAAATAGCAGAAGCTATACAAACTATTACAGTGGAAGAGATATGTATTATCAGACAGTTTTTGGAATACTACACCAAGTTAACGGAAAAACAACTCAAAGATGTTCAAGAAAGGAATTTGAAGGAGAATCTAAATGCTATGGAAGCAGATAGACAGACGAGAATTGAAACTCTTTTACAGCTGGAGTGTGGAACAACCGACTATGGTATACAAGCCTTTGAGAACAAACTCAATATCGAATCTGAAACCAAAAACAAAGTATTTGTACAGAAGTGGATACAGAAGAGAATATAATTATATTTTCAGAAGACAAGGAAGACCAAGTGAATTTGGACCAAAACAACAAAAAGGATAGCCCTATTCAAATTAGACAAGAAGACTTAGACATGCTAAAAATCTATACAATTTGGGACGTTCCACTTAAAAATGGTAACGTGTCAATCAAGAGACTAATTAGCCGGTATGGAAAAGTTAGGAACATTACTTGGTCAACAAATAAGTACAATAAAACAGTAGTGGTGGATTTAACTCTCAAAAACCAAAGATACAAGAATATACTCGAAAACACATGGGCACTTCCAATAGGAAGATGGCTTACCAGAATTTCAAAGGATATAAAACAGGAGGAAATTATGAAGAAAAGAAAGTCATTTAGAGTGGTATTAGAAGGTATACCAAAAAACACAATGGAGGTTTTGTTATTTAGACAATTTAAACAACTCAAAGCAAAGACAATCTTCATACCAGTAAATAGCAATGGTAATCCAAAAGGGTCAGTCTTCATTTATTTTGACTATAAAGAGGATTTGGAGAAGGCAGTTCAAACTCAAGTCAACTATGGAAGTAATTCTCTTTTTTGGAAAAAAATAGATAAAGGTTTCTCACTTAAAGTACAAAAGAAAAACGGAAGACCATTTACAAAAAGCAAGGAATCCCATGAAAGGAAGAATCTTATAGCTCTGCCAAAAGGAGACAGAAATATGACTGGAATAAATAATCTCTCTAAAACAAGGAGAAGGTTGTCTTTGGATATTAACTCTAGAAGTCAATCATGGGAAGACAAAAAAGGAAGAATGTCTTAAAAGAAACTCATCTCAATAACAGAAACACGTGGGCAGAAGTAGAAACTTTAAAAGAAAATATGCTTGCTATATCTTCTCAAAGTGCCAAAATAGAGAAAAGAAGCATTTTTGAGAAAATTTTAAGACGTCTTAATAGAATTGAAGAAAAACAAGGGCTAGAAAGGCCTCAACGCTCCTGAAGGGCGCCCAGTTGTAACAGAGATCAGTGCAACATCTAAGAGTTATAAAGATGTTGTATCTTTGGAGGTCAGCAGGATAGGAGTATAGTGTGTGCATTTCATAATATTAATGGTCTTAAGACACAATTTCATAGAATAGATTTTTTAACATCATAGGCAATTGAGAAGAAAGTAGATATAATCAGAATCGCAGAAACAATCTGGGCAAAAGAGAGACAAAGTTTATGGCGAAGGATCTGGACAATTTTAGAAGTTTCTGGTCTAGCGCTGCAACAGACAAAATTAAAGGGTCAGGCGTTGGGCTCCTTATACATAGGGATATTAAACGTCACATAGGAAAAATAAAGAGATTTAATGAATATTTAATGTGTGTATATTTGTTTCTAAAAAAATGTAAGCTACTAGTAATTGTGGCCTACATACCTCCAAGTGATAAAGTAAGTACAAAAATAGTGATTAGAAAAATTCAGGAAATAGTCAACCAAAATAAAAAGGCCTAGCAAATCGCTCTAATGGAGGACTTTAACTGTATACCAAACAAGCTAATGGACAAGTCTTCGCAGACTCCAAATTTTAAACGTTCTACTTTGTTCACTTGGTTGAAGAAAAGCTCTTCGTAGATGCTAAACCCTAGCACCAGGCGGTACACTTGGAGTAACGGACACACAAGTACAAGAATAGACCAGATATGGTTATCAGAAAACTTAATGAGTAAGGCTTTGAAAGCAGACATTTTAGGAATGAGAACAATAACAGTGTTAACCTTAAGAGTTTTCGCCTTTTTGCCTATAACTTTCGACCCATAGAAGTTAGGAAGATGAAACAACTACCATTGGATTCAGCTCATCGAGGCGCTTCTAATGAGCTATAGATCATGTGATTCTGATCACGGGATCACAAGATCGGAAGACATTTGTGTTGAACTATTAATAGAACAAGATAAACAAATATCTTAACCTTATTAGGCAATAATACTGCGTTCAAAATCTTACGAATCTAAAGGATCTAAAGGATCTTAAGGATCTAACATATCTTTTATATCTTTCATATCTTTCATATCTTTTATATATATTATATCTTTTATATCTTTTATATCTTTTATATATAACATATCTATTAGTTTCGCATTACCTTTAGTACTATAAATAGTTTTTAAATTGAATTTGTATATCTTTATTGTAATAATTTATACATGTAATTTCTCTATAAATACACTGCTTTCTGCCCTCTGGGAAGTGCAGTGTCTTCATACACTGGAATATAATAAAGATACAATTCTTAGTATCCTCATATACTATTAATTGTTTGCCTCTTTGCCTTAATACATAAATCACTCAAAAACCTCTTTGTTAAGTCCCATTTGGACGCCATAAACCCTAAAGCTGTCAAGTTATAGTCGTCATACTATAATCAGCAGTCTCCTGAAG
This sequence comes from Gigaspora rosea, assembly GCA_003550325.1. Lineage (NCBI taxonomy): Eukaryota > Fungi > Glomeromycota > Glomeromycetes > Diversisporales > Gigasporaceae > Gigaspora > Gigaspora rosea. The sequence continues at coordinate 123,189 of QKWP01000472.1, read as the reverse complement.
TTCTGGAAGAGGTGAATTTCCAGGTTGACAATTTGGTGGTGACTGTGAGATTCAATCTCTACCAACGTCAGAAAGTCTTTTTAGTTGATCATAAGAGAAGTCGATCAATATTGGACCGATTGACTTGAAAATTGAAATACAAAGTCTTGAGAACCTACCGCAACTTTTGTACTAAGCATACCTTAGTAGGAAAACCCCTCTGAAACCCGATATTCGACGTCGAAGTACTGACGGCGATTTTGATCGGCAAAGAATTTACAAGAAAGTCCTCTTAGAGAAAACCTTCCGATTATCGTTACGCAAACTTCAAACGCTTATAACTCGATAACCACTGGACCATTTTTAGCGTTCTAACCTCCTTTAGGACCGGAAGATCCTCCTCTACAACTTTTTCTTAAGTGACACATTCTGTTGTCATAGTAATATTTAGAGATATACCCTCATTCTGAAATTTAGAAGTGAAAGCTTAAGTGTTTGCATTGTGACAAACAGCTTCTAAATTAATAGTACAGGCATATGACTATATATGCACAGCATATTTATTTAAACAATCAACACGATCTTCAACATTATAATTACCCAAACACCTTAGAACATAGGAGATATATAATCCAAACTATACCTGACTATTCTTGTTTAACTTGTTACCCTGTACTTGGAAATATCCCAGACAGATTTCTTAGTTTTTGGGATTGGTTTACCCTAGAATTCCCTGCTACTTGCTTTACCTACAACTCTATTGTAGTTTTTAGGAGAATTATACAACGATTAGTTGTTTCAGAAGATTATTTAGAAGCATTAACTATAACCTTCCGTTATAGTTCTGAAGTTGACTTTTATACTCTTATTACCCGTATTAGACAAGCACTTATCTTAACAGACAGATTTACTCTCGACCCTCTAACAACCCTATACTATCATAGTGAAACTACTTCTTTACATTCAAACTCATCAGGAGAAAGTTTTTCAGATTTTGATTATAATTTAGACTTACTATTTCAAACTCCTCCTCCTAGCCCTAAATTAAACATGGCAACTATACAGAATGTATACGATTATCTTATTAACAATGACAAGGGACCTACCCTTCTCCAGATCGCACCTTTCTATGGTAATGGTACCCAGGATCCTTTAACCTGGATGGCTGATTTTGAAAAGGCAGCCGTTGCTAATAAGTGGAGCAGTAGAAGAAAAAGAGATGTCCTGCCAGCCTTTCTGAGAGATAATGCTGACGAATGGCAACAAACATTTTACCCAGCTAATGCAGCTACCAATAATGCTGACAACGATTGGACTACTGTTAAAAATGGATTTACTGCTCACTTCTGTAATCAGAGATGGCATAACAAGTGGATCAAGGAGTTAGAAGAACTAAAACAAATGCCGGATGAATCAATTGATACTTATTACAGCAGATATCGTAGAGTTATTCAACGAGTAGAAACTAATAATAACCTAACTAATGATCAGAAATTGTACCATTTTAATAAGGGACTATCACCAGAAACTCTCCCAATTATTTTATTACATGCTCCTAATGACGTAGCAGCAGCACTTGACCATGCCAGAACCTTTGAGCAAGGAAAAGATTTCGCCTCCAAAGCGGAACCTGCAACCTCGTCTAATATCAGAAGTTTAGAAAAAGATATTGAAACTTTAACCAAGCAAATGCAGCAAATGACTCTTAACTATGCTACTATTGCATCTGCACTTACCCCTAAAGAAAATTCTAGCAGAAATAACCAGAACTTTAGAACCCAACCCAGACCCAAGTCATCAGTTATATGTTACAAATGTGGTGAAGCTGGTCATATAGCTAGAAATTGTTTAGCTGAAAGAAACACTACGACTGCTCAGTATAAACAATTAGCTAGAGATCTGAAGCAAAGAACTATTAATTATCTTGAAGCAGAAGATAGTGAAGTTGAAGAAGTCTATGTCACCAAAACTCCTAGGTCAAAACCTTACTCTACCGATAGAAAGAAAGCCAAAGAAGTCAATAAAAATTCAGAGTCGCAAAAGGAGATAAACTTAAGAAATCGTACTATAATCAATCCAATTCAGAATGAACCAGACATTGCCATGGATGAAATCCCTCCAGAGGTTACTTTCCAGCCTAAAGCAAGCAGGCAGAAAATTAAGCTTAAATCTCAGCCCTCAGTTATTGATCAAATCGAGCCTTATGATATCGCCAATGATATCTTAAACATGAAGTCTTCTGCAACTCTTGGTCAGATGTTGCAACAACCTAGTCAACGTAGAAATCTTGCAAAGATTCTACAAAAGAAGAAAACTCCTATTACAGAAGCAAATCATTTAGAATCAGAAAGAAATAAAAAGACTACCGCTATGAGATGCCACATTAGGATTAAAGGTAATCCAGTTGTAGCAATCTTAGATTCTGGAGCCGCAGTTAGTATTGTTACTGCTAAGCTTATGAAGAAGCTTGGATTACAAATTACTGGACCCTCTAGAACTATCGTAGTAACAGCAAATGGAACCAGAGCCAAGGCCTTAGGAACAATTGAAGATGTAAAGATTACCATTCAGGACATTGTTATTCCTATCAACCTACAAGTTATTGAATCGATGGATGAGACAATCTTACTAGGAACAGATTGGTTTAACAAATCTAGAGCTAAGCTAGATTTTGAAAACAATACCTTAAATGTACGATATTTAGGAAAACAAGCAACAGTCAATGCTACCCATACCAGTAGTATCAATATTAGTCCCATTTATGACGAGGATGAATTTAATGATGATGATGAGTGGATTGATGAAATAGAAGAAAGTGAATCTGAAACCTATTATTCAGAAGAATGGCCTCTTACAGCAGATGATTTATATTATAACCCCTGGTTAGATATTGAAAAAACACCTGCTTTTTACTTAACGGAATTAGTTGAAGAACCAGCCTACCTCGAAGAGGAATCTGATTTAAATGTCAATACCAAACTTACTCAACCTCAGCATGATAAAGCTAGTCAATTTTTGATGAATAATATTGATATTTTTGCAAAAAATATCATAGAAGAAGGACAATCTAAAGAGTTAGGACAAACAAATATTATTTGTCATGAAATTGAAACAGGAGATCATAAGCCAATTAAACAGCGGGCTTATAATTGTCCTCCCGATGATCAAGAATTTATCAAGAAAGAAATAGAAGCAATGGAAAGTAAAGGAATCATCAGAGAATCTTATGGACCCTGGTCTTCTCCAGTAGTACTTGTACCTAAAAAAGATGGTAGAAAGAGAATTTGCATCGACTATAGAAAATTAAATGCCATAACTGAAAGAGATGTATACCCCTTGCCCACTATAAATGAGATCTTAAACTCATTTAATGGAGCCTCTTGGTTTACAAGCTTGGACTTAGCTAGTGGATACTGGCAAGTGGCTGTTAAAGAAGAAGACAAAAAGAAAACAGCATTTATTACCAAGTATGGAACTTATGAGTTCAATGTTATGCCTTTTGGACTCACCAATGCACCTGCTACCTTTCAACGCCTTATGGATAAGATTCTTCGTCCATATATCAACAAATTTGTAGTAGTATATTTAGATGATATTACTATATACTCTAGAACATTTGAAGAACATTTAGAACACGTACAATTAGTTTTCCAGATACTAAAAGAAGCTAATCTAAAATTAAATTTAGCAAAATGTTATTTCTTCTTAAATAGCATTAAATTTTTAGGACATATTATAGGAAAAGATGGAATTAAAACAGATGAACGACTTATTGAAAAAGTAAAAAACTTTCCTACTCCTACTACTCTTAGACAACTTCGAGGATTCTTGGGATTAGCCTCCTATTATAGAAGATTTATCCAAGGATTTTCGAAAATCGCTAAACCCCTTAACCAACTTCTCAAGAAAGATGAACTCTTTAACTGGACCACAGAGCATAAAGAAGCCTTTAACACCCTTAAACAATATCTTATTACTAGTCCTATATTACGATATCCAGATTTTGACCAACCCTTCTATATACATACTGATGCATCAGCCTCAGGTTTAGGAGCAGTTTTATCACAATTAACCGAAGATAAAAGGGAATATGTTGTAGCTTATGCAAGCAGAAGTCTAAACAAAGCAGAACAGAATTACTCAGCTACTGAACTTGAATGCCTAGCTGTAGTATGGGCTGTGGAGCATTTCCATCAGTACCTAGGAGCTAAACCTTTTTACCTTGTTACCGACCATGCCGCTTTAAAATGGTTAAGAACTTCCGAATTAAAAGGAAGACGAGCTAGATGGATTATGAGATTAGAACCCTATAACTTTACTATAATCCATAGAGCTGGAAGAAAACATAACAATGCAGACTCATTATCTAGAATGTATGAAGCATCTGCAAACTTCATGGACATTGATGAAGATGATTTGCCCTCAGAAGAAGTGGCTTTACAATTAGCCCTAAGCCGACAACTAGCACGAATCGAATCTCCATTATACCTAGATAATCGTATTCAAAGATTAGCAGATATGCTAAAGCCTTCGTTACCTCCTTTAGCAGACCAAGTGACTGAACCTTATACTCGTTTAGAAGTATTAGCCAATGGATTTAGATGTGATAATGGACCTCTTTTTAGCTGGAACTATATCTTCACACTTAGTAGAAGATTTGGAACTATTAAAGAAAAGAATAGATATCCTTTAAGTTGGACAGGACCTAATACCCAGTGTTGGTGTAGAAATATTCTATTAAGAAATAGGAGTCAATGTTCTCAGTGCCAACGAGACTGTCGAATGTGGAAAACATTAAAGAAAGTATCCTTAAGAGAATTAATTAGATGTTGCCCCGAACAATTACCTACGAACAAAAATAGTGATAATGAAGAAGAAGTTTATATGTTAACAGCTATAGAAGAGGAAGAAATTGAAACTTTTTCTATTCCAAATGAGCATTATGAAGACATGCTCAATACTTTACAACCAACCTTAACAGAAGGACTTACCCAGTACTTACGACCATATCAGAATGTTGAATTTACATCTGAAGGGATCCACTATGAAGGACAGAACTGTACTTGGTACTATATCGAGCATATTAGTGCTATGCTATCTCAGACATTTAACCGTAACGCCTGGCCTAGAGATTGGAAAGGACCAGCAGCACAATGTTGGTGTGGTGACAAATTATACTCCCCTTGTGATGAGTGTCCTAAATGTCATAGTGATCTTAGATTATGGATGACTATCAAAAGCTACCCAATAGAGGAAATTGCTAAGTGTTATTGGCCTACTCCTGACACAGGTGAAGAAGATGACCAAGATAACTTTGATCAAGACTTAGAATTACCCGAGTTTACTGAGGATAATGTTACCCCATTCATGACAGATGAAGCTGCTAACCAATATCTTTTGGGAGATTTTGATAACTTTAACTTTGATGAAGTACCTAATGATCCTAGTACTATCGATTGGGAAAGTTCAATAGCAGAAGGATCAGTAATAGAAGAAATACCTCTCTCATCTTACCTCGTAGCCCAACCTTGGTGGTTACCTCCATTAGAAACTCCTACACCATTAATGTATATCGAAAGTGATAATTTCTCTGAATATTATCTTTGCAACATGGTTTGGTGGAAAGTAGTTAATCCAACAACATATTATTATTAAATTTTCTTTTCTTTTATTTAATTCATATTATCTTTTATCCTTTTCTTCTATATATATATATAATAATAAAAAAAAAAAAATAAAATTGTTTATTAGTTTAGCCTTCACTGGGCCTAGTAAATAAGGGAGACTAGGACAGTATAGAGCGAGGTTGGAGCTCTATTCACTTGATATAATTATATTTCCTTTGTTATTTTTATTAGAAATCTGACGTTAAAGAAAATTCAGTTCAGGTTGTCAGTGTCCTGACAGTTAACAAGATGGATTTAGTCACTTATCAAAACATTAAGAACTTCTTGGAAACAGCAAATTTCCCTCTAAATTTTTCTAGAGATCAAAAGAGAAAATTAGAAACCCAAAGCAAATTTTATATTATCAAGAACAATCAACTTTACAAACATGATCGTAAAAAGAAGAAAGCGCATCAACTTCTTAAAGTAATTCAAAGGCATGAAGTAGAACCAATCATGTTTCTTTTCCATAACCATCCTATTGGAGCACATCTAGGAACAGACAAGATGTTTGAAAAGACTCGTAGTAAATACTTTTGGCCTCAAATGTATCAACATATTAAAGAATATGTACAGACCTGTGATACTTGTCAAAAGAGAGGAAAATATCGCACTCCTGGACCTTTGCAACCTATTTCAGTAGAATCGCCTTTTCATCGAATTGGTTTAGATTTTGTTGGACCATTACCAATTACATCTCACCAGAATAAATATATTATAGTAGCGACTGACTATATGACGAAATGGCCTGAAGCAAGAGCTGTACCAAAAGCTGATGCCCAAGCTACTGTAAACTTTATTTATGAAGAAATAATCTGTCGACATGGATGTCCTTCTTATCTGCTTACTGATAGAGGAACACATTTTAACAACGACTTAGTAAAAGCGCTCTCGCAAAAATTTGAGATTCAACACTTACTCTCTACCCCATATCATCCACAAACCAATGGATTAGTAGAACGATTTAATAGAACATTGTGTGAATCTTTAGCAAAGTTAACTAATCAAGGACAAGAATGGGATACTTTTATACCTTCTGTCTTATTTGCTTATAGAACTGCTAAGCAATCGACTACTAAGATTACTCCTTTCTACCTTACATATGGAAGAGAAGCAAAGTTCCCTATATCCGAAACTGAAGAAATTTTGGAAGGAAATATCTTAACCAGATTATTTTCTTTAATTGAAGAAGTACCTGTAGAACGAGAACGAGCCAGAGCAAATATTAGAAAATCACAGCAACGTCAAAAGTTTTACTGGAACAAAAAGCATAAAAAAGTAAAACCTATCTTCCAGAAAGAAGATAAAGTTCTCTTGTACGATGCTATGAGAGATAAACATTATTCTGGAAAGTTATTACCGAAATGGAAAGGACCGTACTTTATTCACAATAGGGTTGCACTAGATGTTTATCAACTACGAACCCTAGAAGGAAATATTTTAGAAACACCAATCAACACACTGTTACTCTAGCGGTATTACGATAGAAGTTCATGGAACCCCCTAGTCATTATCAATGATGGGCCAAACTCATAGTCTTAATTTCAACTTTCACCATGAATAACACCGATTTCAATATCATTCTTATCGATTTATTGAATACTGTACCAGCAAATCCGGTAGTACCTCCACGACCAACAGATGATTCTCAGGACCTACAAGAGAGAATTATAAGGACATATAGAAAACTCCTTAGAACCTGAGCTATAATGAGAAAACATCAGTTAGCTTATGCATACTACCTGGGTGAATTGTTAGAACAATACCCAGAAGAACGACGAATAATTAAAAGAAAAATATCGCAATATTATTATAATGCTTCTATATGAATCTATAATATATTTGCAGGAATAGGAGTAGATCAAATATTCCGAACTAGTAACACCACCTTGGCCAAAATTGCTAGACTTTCTGCTAGTGATTATCAAGCCCTTATATAAGTTTTTCTCAGAGCTCAAAACTAAGTCAGGGAGAATTGTTAACCTTAAGAGTTTTCGCCTTTTTGCCTATAACTTTCGACCCATAGAAGTTAGGAAGATGAAACAACTACCATTGGATTCAGCTCATCGAGGCGCTTCTAATGAGCTATAGATCATGTGATTCTGATCACGGGATCACAAGATCGGAAGACATTTGTGTTGAACTATTAATAGAACAAGATATTCAAATATTTTAACCTTATTAGGCAATAATACTGCGTTCAAAATCTTACGAATCTAAAGGATCTAAAGGATCTTAAGGATCTAACATATCTTTTATATCGTTCATATCTTTCATATCTTTTACATATATTATATCTTTTATATCTTTTATATCTTTTATATATAACATATCTATTAGTTTCGCATTACCTTTAGTACTATAAATAGTTTTTAAATTGAATTTGTATATCTTTATTGTAATAATTTATACATGTAATTTCTCTATAAATACACTGCTTTCTGCCCTCTGGGAAGTGCAGTGTTTTCATACACTGGAATATAATAAAGATACAATTCTTAGTATTCTCATATACTATTAATTGTCTGCCTCTTTGCCTTAATACATAAATCACTCAAAAACCTCTTTGTTAAGTCCCATTTGGACGCCATAAACCCTAAAGCTGTCAAGTTATAGTCGTCATACTATAATTAGCAGTCTCCTGAAGTTCTGGAAGAAGTGAATTTTCAGGTTGACAACAGATAGTAATCATTATTTGCCATTGGTTGAAATTTTTTTGGTAAGTGATAATAGTGTAGATACAATAAGTAGAATGTGGCAAACTTCCTCAATACGAATAGTATGGAAGCTTGATAGGCAATGAAGAAAAATTGGAATAATTATAGGTCGGCTTTATGGAACAAGCTTAAAAAAAAGTTGCCATTTTGGCTTCTAAAAGATAAACAAAACATGGATTTAGATCAGCCATTAGATCTAAAGGTCAGCATAGATCAGTTATGGGACACAATCGAGGAAGCAATTTGTAAGTCAGCAAAAGAAACATTACCAAATAAAAAGACTGGAAATAAAAGAAGGGTAGTTAAAGAGGGTAAGAAGTCACCAATTGCAAAAGTAGCCGAAGAGTTGGGAAAATTAATAAAAAATATAGCAGGTAACAAAGATGCATACCACATAATCAGTAGCTGGAATAGTAGAATTAGAAGTATTAACTCCAGTGCAGACAATGATACCGGATATCACTTTGGAACAAGTGGACACTTGGCTCGATAGAGCATCTTTTTGGTGGAAGGCAATGAAGAATAAGTTAATTTGTAAAGAAAGACTACATAGAGAAAAGGAAATTAAAAAGTATATACAGAAAAGATGCGAAATGATTGTAGGAGAACAGAAGAAAATGCTAAGGAGCTTTTGGAAAGGCCATGTAATAAAGTTGTGCTGGACCGAATTCTGATTAAGAAGAAAGATGAATATGAATTAATATCGGAACCCGGTGAAGTTCTATCTAAGACCAACGAGCACTTTAAGGAGCAGTTTAGAAAGAGAAATCCCCATCTAGATTTACTAAACGAGGAGTAGAGAAAAATTTATCAGCCATTGAGTAGAATACAAGAAGAATGGTATGAGCCAGTTTTGTTGCCAGTGGATTTGGAAAAATGGCTTTCAATGCTCAATGTAGTTAGGATGAATTCAGCACCAGGTGTATCTAATATTACTTACGAGTTAATTAAACAAGCAGATCTTAGAGTACATACGGTCTTAAAGAATTTTGCAAATATCTGTTTAGTACAGGGAAATATCCTATATAAATGGAAAGTAGCCCAAATTTATACAATCCCAAAGGGGAAGATTGGGGTTTCGAGTTGAATAGAGTAAGACCAATCACATTATTAGAAGCTTTTCGCAAGTGTATAACTAGAATCGTAACAAAGAGATTCAGTTCAATTATCAAAAACAAGAACATTCTTCAAGGGCCCAATTTTGCTGGCCTACCAGAAAATTCGACAGAAGAACCTATTCATATCCTAAATTCGTTCCTTGAGGAGGCCCATAAAAAAAAGAAGGAACTTTGGCTCCTTTTCCAAGATATGAAGAAGGCTTTTGATTCCATCAGTTTGGTGATACTTGAAAAGCTATGCAGAGAATTAGACTTCCAGAAATTTTAATTAAGTTTGTCATCAACTTATTTAATAAGAGGCGTATATGAGTAATTACAGATTATGGTCTTACTGAAAAGTTCATAGCCGAGGATGGTATTGACCAAGGTGAAGTGATCTCTCCCTTGGTTTGGGGAATTTTCTATGATCCTTTGCTGGATAAAGTACAGAAGAACAGCTCTTTGGGCTACACCGCAGAAGTGAATGTCTTTAGGTAATGTAGGGATAAGGAAAGAAGCTTAAGTGTGCGTCAGGCCGTGTTCGTGTATGCCGATAATACAACATGGGTCACTGGTTTAAAGAAACGCTTGAAAAAACAATTAGTATCACAAAACAATTCTTCTATATTAATGATATTGAAATTAATGCTAAGTTGGTAATAATCAATTCGAAACTTCCAAAGGAAGAAAGTTGTGTTTTCTTTTGCAAGACAAAGCTGTTTGCAGAACCTAAGCTTTATGATGTAAAATTTTTGGGAATATACCTACACACTCCTAACGATCTAACAAACATTAAAAGAAAAGTAAAGAAAATAGTCGAATTGTTTATGCACCTGTTGGAAAAGAAAAAGGCAACAGCTAGTCATCTAAGCTACATAAACAACCAGGTGCTTATTCCAAAACTAGAATATATCTTGCAGGTCACAGCTCTTTCAGAAAGTGATTTGCAAATTATTCACCATCCAATAGTTCGTCTTTGTAAGAAGAAGCTAGGCATAGCGCAAACTGCTCCAAATGATATAATGTTTCATGGTGGTATTTTGGGCTTTAAACCCTTGGCAAGCTCACTTCTGGCCAAGCAGACAACAAGTCTATTAAAAAGATTGAATAGTAATGAAGGTTGGAAACTCTAGCAGAGCTAAGAATCAAACAAGGAGCAATTAAGGCTGATATTCTACAGGATGTATGTATTGCGCCCTTTAACGAACATTATGTTACCCTCTGGAAGGGAAATCTGACATGTAATATGATAGAAAAATGCAAAATAATCAACTTAAGGTTCAATACACAAGATATTCAGAATGAGACGCATAGTAAGGAGACTGTGATTATAAGTTTCTTAGATGAAAAAATGATAAAGAGCTCGATGAATACAAGGATTGATTTAGAACTAGTAATGCTAAACCATTAATAGACCCAATAGGCACAGGCTTGATGTCATAGCAACAAGTAAGGGGTATAAGGAAAAGAAGATAAGAGGAAAAACACCTGAATGGTTCAGTAAAATCGAAGAGGCGGTCCTAATAAATAAATCCTTGAAGGAGCTTAAAAAAGAATACCGACTAGAAGGGAAGAGTAACAAGCTCATGTTATCAATAAGGAAAAGGTCTGTGTAGATAAAAGATGTAAGGATTGGGTGGTTGTTAAAAGGAAGAATGCATCTTCACACCTCCTGGGACGTATAAGCAAAAAGCTAGGATGCAAAGCTATTTTAGAACATTGGGTCAAAACCCAAAAAGTTAAAAGTGCAGTTAAAATAAGCAATGCAAGGGTTGTAGCCTAAATAAAGGAGGTAAAGAGAAAGACTGCCAATTCACAGTAGAAATGAAAGAATGTGTTAGAAGAGTACAAGGTATAATCAAAAAAGGAAGCGATTGGTTAATGTCGTTTCCTTTGATCTACTACATAGACATGAAGCATAGAAGTACTCCGAGAAATCCAAATATATAGAGAAAGTAGCTTCAGTAGTAGAAGTTAATCATATAGAATTTGAGGTAATCAAAAAGCAAGGATTAAGTAGGAAAATCACAAGGTTACTTTTAGAAATGGCAGAAAAGAATATAATGGTGTTAGACCTGTAAAAACGTATGAAACGTATAACGACGATAACTCTTGACCCCGTGATCCAATTTTAATGAAACTACTACCATCGTGACCGCCTCGATGAGAGCTTTCGAATGGTACCAAAATCATCTCGATTGGACCGTTCTAGCTCATTCTAGTCAAAACTGGATGATTGGTCTTTACAAAACGTCCTACTGTGCCCAAATCTTATTGGTCGATCAATACTGCGCCACCCGTAACACTGAAATATCGGACATTTCGAGTAATCCAAGACATTTCAGTTAATCATAGATATGTCTGACATTTTAGACATATTGGACATTTTGGACATAACAGTTTTGACAGATATAATTAACATATCTAATATAGCTAATATTTAGGATATATGTGTTATATTTATTATCTTTATTATATTCATTATAACCATTATATTTAGCATTAGCATATATCAAATCTATCGATTATATAGATTTCTCTATTTATTATTGTATTTATTTATATTGGACAAACATGTATAAATACTTAAGTTTTTTCCTTTGCTAAAAAGCAGAGTGAAGAATCTCTGGTTTATTGAATAAAGAATAAGTGAAGTAGTGTGTCTTCACTGAAATACAATTGATAGAATTCTTAGTATCCTCATATACTATTAATTGTGGCCTTTTTCGTAATTGCAAATCCCCAAGCCTCTTTACAAAATACTGCCCCAAATAACAGTATCCCTTCCGACTCTTGCATACCACAGTAATTAGTATGAATTGCATAAAGTGCCTCCCTGCATTAGTCGCTCTGTCTCTAGCATTTCTCTAAAGAGGTAGAAATCTAGGTTGACAACGGAAAAAAGATCAGACCACGCATTCTATACTGATGGCTCTTGGTACAAGGAAGAAGAAGGTATTGAAGATAGGATGGGTTCTGCCTGGGTGCAGTTGGATAGAAAAGAGGAGATAGTAAGTTTAGTAGGGAAAATTAGGGTAGTTGATTGGCCTTTATCAACAAGGTCTGAATTAGTTGCAATTCTTTGCACTTTGTTAGTAATTAAATCAGATTCTTTAGTTGTAGTTAAAACAGATAGTTTAGTGGCAATTAGTAGTATCGAGAGTGTGTCTAGGTCGCGAAGCTTCAAGAAGAGTCTTAAATTGAAAAACAGGTCTATTTTGGACAAGATCATTGAGATAACCCAAGTCAAAAATCTCACTATAGAATTATGTAAAGTCAAGGCCCATGATGGAATAGTATGGAACGAACTCGCTGACAAGTTAGCAAAAAAGGCAGCGCAACTCGAAGAAGATTGGAAATGGTTGCCTACTAATACTACTCAGTGGAATGCATCTATCTGGTGGAATGGAAAACACATTGACAACTGCTCGCGAAAGTTCATAATGCAGTTTAAAAGAAGGGCCTCTTAGGGAAGATGCCTCCTTTTAAGTAAAAGTCTAGCAGCAGAAAGTATTATTAGTTTCAGTAATCTCAACTGGTCCTTTAGATGGGCAAGGTTGAAAGAGTTGGGAGGAATAAGATGTAGAAGAATGGAAAGTAGTTTTAAATAATTTTGCAAATTAAGGGGATGTTCAGCTTCTCCCAACTTTAAATGAGTTGTATACTCGTAAGCTTTGGTTGTATAAGTCACCAAACTGTATTTTGTGTAAGGAAGAGACTAAGGAAACCGTGAGTCATTTAATGCGATGTAGTTTCTCAGAGAAGATCTGGCAGGAGACAGAAAACACGGCACCGAGTACTACATGGGCAGTGCTTTCGGACGGGACCAAACTTATACTAAGTACTTGGGATTTGAGTGAAATCCTGCTAAGCGATACTAAAGAAATTCGTTTCAAAGAAGGGAATTATATTTAAGTGGTCTCGTAGAGAAAAGGAAATTCAAAGTTATTGTATAAAAAGGGCCTTTCGAGGAGGGATGCAAGAAATTGCATGGATACAATTTTGTATATAGTACAAGAAAGTTTCACTAGGCCATTTGGAAGGAAAGATGTAATGAAGTCATTAAATGGAAAAAAGAATTTGGTTTTGAACGATCTCTGAAAAGAAAGTGCAAGAATAAAAGAGTTAGAAGAAAAATATTATCTGATTCAGAGCTCACAGAAGTTAGAAGAAAAGACAGGGAACAAATCAAGCAGAAAAAGCAAGAAATGGAGAAAGCAGTAAATAAGCTAGTTGAGGACTCAATTTTGAGTCAAATAATAGGTTTGCATGAAGTAAGTTGGTGAATGCGGAAATAGGTTTGTTTTTTTTATTATTATGTTTGGAAGGTAGCTAAGGACCTGGACATGCTCTCGAAGAAATATATGAGGAAGGTCATATATAGCTTTGAAACTATCAAACATCAGTGCAACAACCATACCTGGGCACTAGTGGAGTAAGCAGGGTATTAGCCTATATTATAGTTAGCTTTGAGTTCATGTATTTTTTACGTAAACTGCTAATAAAGTAGAGCATGGTTGTGAAGTTTAAAAAAAATATATATATTATATGATATTATATTATATGATATGATATTATACTATATTAGATGCGGAAAAAAAAAAGAATTTGAATTGGTTAAAAGCAACTTAATTCTATTAAAAAACCTTTCTTTTTACACTTGTATTCATGTTTTACTTTATGCATATGCTTATACTTTCCGAGTTTTTTAGAATTTTGGTTTTTTTTCTTTTGATTTTTTGCTGGTATGATTAATTGATAATCAGTATCATCAAAGGCAGTAACAAAAAATCATAATGAAAGAATTTGTCCTTTTTTTGAATTGGTTCAATTATGTAATGTAAAGTTTTTTTTTGTTCTTGTATAAAAATAAATAAAATAAAAAATTAAATGTTGCGTTGTAAATTCTCTATGTATAGTATCACACAAAACTAAAATAAATAAAAGAAAAAATATGTTCTGCTGTTCATAGCTTATGGCTTAGATATAATGTGGATACTACGCCCTAACGTGCGCCTGTTTAAATAAATCAAAAATAATAAATAAATAATAAATAAATAAATAAATAATAGTAAAAAGAAAAAAATCATCATCGTTAGAATTATTTTCCCACTTTTTTTTGAGTGTTTGAAAAAAATTGAAAGGTACTATTACTGTACTTTGCTATCTAACTGCCCACGATTACATTCTGCCAAAAATATGCATTACTATTGCTCAATCTTATCTTTATTTAGACAAAGTAGAACATATGGGGTACCATTCGCTATCAATTACAAGCACTATATCATTTTATCGAAATATCCAAATTTCAAGGAATATTCCTATCCAAAACTAACTATCCGCTTTATAATCAATTGCATCTTTCATGTGAATGCAGTGATGTTAAATGACCTGGTCATTTGAAAAATTTTTAAATGTCCTTAAATGATCCTGAAATAACTGGTCATTATAGGTCATTTGAATTTTGGGTCATTTGCAAATGACTCGTGACTAAATGACCATGGTCTTTTGCAAATGACCGGGGTCATTTGAAGGTCATTGGGTTATCAGTAGTAATATGGTAGTCAAAATCCTGTGTAAACTTGATGATTTATATATAATTGCCCATTAATGTACTAGTACGATACATGTTAATGGGTAAGAATTATAAAATTCTAGATACGTGGCATTTACTTATTTTGCGAATAATACAAACTCCTGGAGAGAAAATAGCCAATCGGAGAGTGCAAAATATGACTATTCCGGATTAGCCCGACGAAGAATCCGAACATGCGCAAAAGAAGAAAAAAGCAAAAACTAATATTTAAATCGATCTTAGTGCAAATGACAGAAATGAAAACTTACATATTGTAAGCATCACACTAACTCTATAGTCTTTAACCTTAGACCCTAACCCTAAATTTTTATCTTACACACTTAGTTTATTTACAAAATCGGAGACCATTTTTTGGTTTGTAATACCCACGCAAATAAGTAAAATGTGTCAACATGTTGGGATTAGTAGTGTTAGAAAGCACGTGCTAATGTGCTAGATAACATGTGTCATATATTAAATTCAAATGTTTATAAACAAATAAATTTGACTTCAAATAGCAGGTTTTTACTAATTTAATTTTAATTAATTAAAAATCTTTTTTTGCTATAAATTTGCACAATACCTGACATACTTTTGATATGTATTATAAACCGCATTATAGAAGTTTCGCAACTATACACTAGTATGACTAACTAAAATCAATTAAAATAGACTAGGTCTGAGTAACTAGAGTCAAATAAAGCTCTAGATTATGTCATGAGGCTCTAATATAAGGTTACAGGATTAAAATCGATGGTTAAAATTCTTAACGTATGCAATCACAAAGTTTTGAAATCAATCATAGTAATTTAGTACAGGACAACCCGGCTTTTGTTTAAAGGTAAATATTACTTTTGAGAACTGGAGTAAATGGACTTAAAAGATTATAAATAAATCAATTCTTAGCGTGGGTATTAAATATTTATATTTTAATTATTGTTGACTTTGAATTTCATAATTTAATCATGTTTTAATTAATTGTTATTTCTACCAATAAAATTCAAATGACCCAATAGGTCATTTTCATTTTTGAAATGACCCAATGACCGGTCATTGGTTATTTGAGTTATTTGGGTTATTCAGGTTATTTAGCATCAATGTGTGAATGTTAACAGGAAGAATTCACATAGCTATAATGAGAATCGGTTATTAGTGTTATATTGCAATATGAGTATTGTTACTTACCCATAGATTCTTGCACTGTTATTGCAGCCGTGGGGCATAATCACAGCATGAGGTCCTTGCACTGCTATTGCAGCCATGGAGACTAATCACAGTATGAGGTCCTTGCACTGCTATTGCAGCCACGGAGCCTAATCACAACCTGAGGTTCTTGCACTGTTATTGCAACCACAAAGCCTAATCACAATATGAGGTCTTTGCACTGCTATTGCAGCTATTGTAGCAGTAGAGCTGATTATCAATCTGAGGTCCTTACACTACTATTGCATCCATGGAGCCTAATCACAACATGAGGTCCTTGCACTGCTATTGCAGCTGCGAAGCCTAATCATTAAATATGAGATCCTTGTACTATCTCCTTAGCTATGGAGCCTAATTTACAACATGTGGTCCTTGCAATGCTATTGCTATCGTGGAGCCAAATTGCAACATAAGGTCCTCATACTACTACTGTACTAATTACCAAATACAAAACTCTTGCACTGCTATCGCAGTCACAAAGCCTAATCAAAATCATGAGAGTTTTGCCTAACAACCAATTGCACTGCTATTGCCTGATCACTCCTTAACAAAATGTATATATTGCATTTGTGAGTAAATTGTAACTGACTTCTTTACTATAAATTGGTAGAATCTGTAAAAATTTAACTATATCTAATTTAACTATGCTATGGTCATTGGAAGAGTAAGTAAATTTTGCACAGAATTTTTTACAGTAGAAATCACAATAATTTCAATACTAACTCAATTTTAACTACTGTGTGTATCAAATTAGGAAGTAAGCTTTATCAACAGAATTTTACAGTAGCATGTATGTAACTTATTAGTGATTAAGTTTTGTAACAGAATTCTTTATAGCAGATAGTAAAGCATTATAATTTAAACCAACTCAACCTTAAACAAATACTGGTCCATGGAATAATACGTAATAATATTTACATAAAATCATGAAAATTCCAATACTAATTCGATTTTAACTTCTGCATTAGCCAATAAATTCTGTAACTAAATTCTTTAAAGTAAACTATAATAGAAATTATAATAATTTTAATGCAACTAGCTTAATCTTAATCACATCTAAATAGTAAGTGAGTTCTGCCACAGAATTTTTTAAGAAACTTATGATAAATTATGATAATTCCAATACTAATACAACATTAACTACTAGTGTATACTGCATTAGTAAATTTAATACCAGGATTCTTCGCCTTATTTTTTCTTTGTTTATCTTATTCCTTTTTTCAATTAATTTTATTATTAGCATTATAATCTATCATTATTATCCTTTTTAAAAAAAATAAACAAACCACAAATCTTAATAAACATGTACCTATTCTCATTGACCATATTTACAACTGATTATTCATAAAAATAGTTCAATTGTTTTTACATTTATTTTAGTATATTATTAAAAATAAAACCTTACTCTTATTTTGAGCAATAAGAACAGTTAATATAAACAAATTTACAAAAGATAAGATTATTTCCCTTTAAATAGTATTTATACTCTTATAAGCCTACAAATCATCACAGTATAGTACTAATAAATTCTTTAAATGTGTTATATATTATGTCAAGTGCCATTTAAAAATTGCAAGCAGGCGATGAAGTTGCCCACCACACGTGCATAGCTAGGTATAAACTAAAAAACATGATTGCCAATGTTCATACCTAAAATTTTTATAGTTAAATTAACGTTCCATCTTTAAAGATCTATGTTTTTGCTAAATTTTTTTTTCCTTATTTGTTTGTGCATTGTAATTCTTTTTGCCTGTTGTGCTTATATTGTGTAATGTTATTTCTGTTTATGTTTATGCTGTGTAATAGTTTCTACGTGAGATCAATGGGCTTAATTTCCTTCTAATTCTGTAAAAGAAAATTTTTGTTTTTCATTTTTATAGTTACTTAGATACTGATCAGAACAGTTCAGATCTGATACGATTCAGATACTGATACGATTCAGGAACCTAGAAGTTATTATCGGTATGTTTCATGTGTGTGCAATGTCAAATTGATGTTAATAGGAACTTTCTTGTCATTTTTTGAATGATTTGACCTTGATTTGTACTTTGTTTTTTATTTATTTGACTTTTTGCGCTTTTTTACTCTGGATTTTTTGCTGGTTTGATTAATTGATAATCAGTAATCATCAAAGCTTGTAGTGAAAGACTTGAGGTGGGCATCTTGCACTTGTCAGTAATGTGTGCTTAATTGTTACATGATCGATGTTATGAAAACCACATTGAATATCAATATTTGCATAATTTATAATATGTGACGATTAAGCAAACGTCACTGCTAGGTGCGAGATGTCCGTCTTTACAAAAGGCTGTAGTAAAAGCTCATTAATTACTTCCATCTGAGTTACCCGTATTTGTATTATTAGCTAATGAAATTTTTTTAATTAATTAATTTAATAAATAAAATCACTGATAATTAATAAATCACTAGTAAAGATAAATTTTAATGTGATGCTTTTTTTAGTTGCTTGGTTGTTGTTGGAGAAAAAAAGGTGTGATTTGAATGCTACTTAACTTGTCATCTAACCTGGCATTCAACACTATTGCTTGATTTTGCGGATATGCATATCTGTGATTCATGGGTAGTATTAATTGGCAGATGATTAATAAGTTGAGTGTAGAGATAGAAAAAATGGGCATTTTATAATAAAATGCGCATGAATGCGCATTGATGCACATAATACCATATGATAAAAAATTTTTTAATTTTTATCTTTATTATTGATAATATATCTAAATAAAGATACTACATATTGAAACTAAAATCAGATTTTGCCTATATATATATATTTTTACAAATTAGCTAATTGTAAACTTCATCGTTGCTTATCTTATATAATTTGATACCTGACCTGTGGCTCTGCCACGGGAGCTTTGTATAAAACTTTAGAAAATTAATTAAAATCTGTAAATTCGCATTATATAATATTCATAAATATGTTGAGTTAGTTTGCATTGAATTGCATAAAAAATTCTGTTACTGAACTTACTATCTATTAACTACAGTATGTGGTTAAGATTGAGTTAGTTTGCATTAAAATTATGTTACTGTCTTCCTCCTCTATAATCACGCAGTTTGTTGCAGCAAAAATGGTGATTATAAAGAGGTGAGGTTATAAACGTATATCCTATATGGTCACAATAATATATAAAATATTTATAATGTGATTATATAGAAGTCAATATTTATAATTGCAAATAGTTGCTATATATAAAAGTCTAAATTGTATTAAGTAAATTGACTTTTATGCAGAAGTTATTTGGAAGAACAAATTGCATTAGGGTTTACATAGGTCCTGACCCCCCAGTGATAGGACTATTGACCAATCAAATTTTATAATATTTAAAAAAACCTCAAAAACATCTTTGACCTGAAAATAAGCTACCCCACAATCGACAACAATCGTTACATAGTAAAGTCTAAATTTTACTAAGCAAATCAATTGAAGTCGCATAAGTAAACTTATTCAGGAGGTCAAAATACATTTCCACAAAATTTTCATAAGTATTGAAGAAGTTTTTATTAATTGACTTTTGATTTTTACGTTCGATAGCAAAATTAAAATTTTTTAAAAAAATATATTCGACGAACGTAAAAATTAAAAGCTAAATAATAAAAATTCTCTAATACTTATGAAAATTTTGTGATAATTGTATTTTGACCTCCTGAATAAGTTTACTTACGCGACTTTAATCGATTTGCTTAGTAAAATTTAGACTTTACTATGTAGCGACTATCTGCGATTAACTAAAAATCAATTTTACTTCAATATTATTGTATAGGACGTGATAGATGGGGACCCCCTAGAAAATTACGTGGGAATCTACAATAAAGCTTGGTCTTTTATATATAATGTTGTGATTAAATGAGAGTATTTTTACTAATAAAAAAATCTCAAAAGCTTCTAAAAAATGTGATAGTGATTATAAGCTATTTGTGATATTTTATATATAAAAAAATGGTAGTTAAATTTTGTGTGATTATATAGAGGTTGTGACTATAGAGGAGGTGATTGTAGAGGAGGAAGACACTATTATATAAAATTCTGCCACAGAATTCACTCTATTTCAGTATGGTTGGGCCAGTTTTTATTAGAATTATTGTGATTTTTATCATGAGTTTTTATAAAAATTCTATTACAAAATTTGTTCGCTATACCAGTAATTCAATATATAGTGGGTTAATTTGAATTAGTATAAGCTAACTATAAAAAGTTTGTTACAAAGCTCATTACTCCAATAACAGATAGTATGCAGCTTAGTTTTATTGATGAATACCAATTTTTAAAATAAGTGTTGCAAAGAGAAAACCTTATTATATTGCTATTAGTTTTAACACATTGATCACCTTTTGAACATAACCATAATTTTATTGGTTGGTAGATCGACATAAAACTACGAGTCACTGAGAAAATTAGTTGATTATCAGATAATCTGGGTAGCAAACTTCCGCCAAAAATTCTAGAAATCAATATATTTGGTTGAATGTAACTTTGTTTGATATTCGCTAATATATTCACTATTTTTTTATTAATATATTCACTATTTTTTTATTATTAATATATTCACTATTTTTTATTAATCATATGTTTTTTCTATAGTAGAGCATTTGTCGTGTTCTTGCACTTGTTCTTGCACTTGTACTTATTCTTGAACTTGAGACCGTTATACAAAACGTTTTTCAAATTCGTGAACTTTTTTAGCCCAAAATAGTTTGTAAATATTAAGCAATCAAGCAACAAAAGTAAATTTGGAAAATTCACGTTCACGATATTGTGTCGTTTAAGGGCGTTAATAAGGGCATTAAAAAATGATATAATAATTACTCGAATGTTATAATAATTACTTGACCATGATAATAGTCATAATCATCTTACGTATTTTTGTTAGTTTCCGACATTTAAGTCACATTTTTCGGTACGACCAATCAAAAATATTAAAGCGAACAGACTCAGAATTGAAGTATATAGATAGATTAGAATGTTATTATACTTATTTTATATTTAATTTTTCTATATAAAATTTTGATGGGATAAAATGCGCATGATTTGGAAACATGCGCATGATTGAGGAATCATGCGCACGCATGAACCCATCTCTATGCCAGGCTAATCCAGAATATTCAAAGTTTGTACTCTTTTATTGGCCATTTCTTCTTAAAGAGTTTGTATTACTCACTAAAATAAATGCATGTCCCTAACTTATTTAGGTGAATTCCGCAAAAATACCCTAAGTCAACTATTCTTCAAACTCACCTATTAATAATATTTCTGTCACGTAATATGAGCACTACCAAGGATAAACCTGTTATCAAGCTTCTAATTATATTTCATGTCCAGTTTGATCTCTAAGTATCATCTATAGAAAATCTATTATTGAAAATTCAATTATTTTTGTAACAAACTCGGCAAAATATAATTAAAATCCCAATAATAGATTTTCTCTAAATGATACTTCTGGAACAAACTGAACATAAAATGTGATTGTAAGCCTGATAACAAAATTTTCTTTAGAAACAACAATATGCTAAATACTTTCTCGAGCGGGCGACGAAGTCGCCCGCCATACTTGCAATTGCTAGTTACTGAAATATAATAGGTTACCTACATGTTGGTCCTTAAATCGTTTTTTTTTGCACTAAGTTAAAGAAATGAATGTTGTTACAAATAAACAAAGTTCATTCAATTACACTAACGTTAATTATTGTTCTTGAATTAAGTTCACGCTTTTTTTACTAGAATAGGAATCCTACAAACGAGAAAATTTTGTGCTGTATATCCAAATATGGAATTTAAATTTGATTTAAAAACATATATGTGATCTATATATTCGTAACGTTCCTAATGTTTTTAATGTCCTTATTGATCACATCAAAAAAGAAAAAAAAAGATGCTCATTGATAAATATATATAATATATAATACAATAATTCCCTGATTACCATATAGTACAAAATCGAGATCAAATGAGTGAATGAATAATATCCGGGCCATATGTGTACAAGAAAAAACAATCTCGTTCCAAAATTTTTGTTTCAATATGTTGAAACATAGCCTCCATTGACAAACATTCACCCAAAAATTCTATATGATTAAAAACAATAAGACATTATAATTATAATAATGATATTAACTCTCTTATGTACTGATCGAAAATAGGAACGTTTTCAGGTAAAACATTCGGACAAAAAGGAAACATATTATTTGCTGCAGGTTCTTCTCTTCAACAACGGGTGATTCAACTACGGTATCATTCTCAAAACTATCTACTGTCGCAGGATTTTCAGCTTGAAAATTAGTAACATCACCATTTTCACCAATAAGTTCGGTGGAAGAATTTTCAGTCGACGAATTTTCTTCAATAACAGACAATTCAACAGAGGTATTAATTACATCATTACTCTCAAAATGTTTCACCGTAGCAGAATTTTCGGCTTGAAGGTTGGTAGCATCTCCATTTTTGCTACCAGCAGTTGGTTCTTTAGTAGAGAGACCTTCAGTTACCGAATCTTCATCGGAGACACAATTATTAAAATCTTTTATATCAGCATTTTCATGGTCATTAGATAGCTGATTTTTGTGAGGATTCATAATGATATATATACTCTAATATTTTTATAAAATCTTGTATGTCTTATCAGTTTTTTTTTAAAAATTCAATTTTTGAAATTTTGAAGCTTTCTTCGTAAGAAAAAAGGATAAAATACAAGTAAAGGCCAGGTGAAGACCTTATGATCTAAAAAATTGGTCATTCGTGGCTATTCTGATAAATTTTGTGAAACTTTTTTCTAATTGCTCTAACTATTATGGACTGATTGTCGTATAATAATTTATTCTATTAAGTTGAATTATATGGAAGTTTCCGAGTGGAACCATTCAGATTATTGGCTTTTTTAAACGAATGTCTTGATCTCGGTAATTAATTGGCTGTTTTATGTGAGAAACCTATTTGAAGATAAATGGTTTATAAGATTGCATATTTATTTTAAAAAAATATATTATGATTCAATAACGCCTCTTTAAGTACGTTCCCTTGGCAATAAAAGGTTCGCACTTAACGAGGATATGTATTTGGAGAGCGTTAGATAAAAGTGCACTTAATGTCTAAATATTGAATATTGGTATATTCTGTAGTATCTAGATCAGTACAATATATGCTTATTCTAATAATAAAATATACTACATGCACTTTTATTTAATATCGTACAATAATGAAGCTTAGTCGGAATAAAGTTTGGAACTGGATTTATTTTTTATATGTTAAGCCGGTGACAGACCTAAATCGTAATGCCGGCGGGTCTATCGGTAAATCACGAGGTTGGTGCGAGGTAACCGTCACGGGGTTATTTTTAAGTCGGAAGAGGCGTGTTAGATTTGGCTGAGTGGTTGGGCAGAGTTTCGGGATAGTTTATACAAATTACTAGGGTTTATAGCAGAACAACGAATGTATAAGTTTATTTATTAAAGACAATAAAGGAACGTTTATTATATTGTATGTAATTTATTAAGCAAAGGTGGGATTCAATGTCGTTCCCCCAAGGGCTCAAAGGCCTTTATTTATAATGATTTCATTAACTGTTTACATCCGCATTGATAATAACGATCAGTATGATCATAAGTATCAGTATGTTCATAAGTATCATTATGATCATAACTATCATCCCGATCAAAACTATCAACTTGATCAAAATGATCCGAGGTATCCTGCCGGCAAACCCAAAATAAGAGATACCGGGTCACGAGGCACGTGCCTGCTACAGGTCACGTTTCCGGTCTCACACCGGTCTAACCGGTTTTAAGTATAAAAAATTAAATCAGTTCCGAACTCTAGTTCATAAAAATTACCTTATATACCGTTTTCCAGTTAAAAATCTTATGCTCTTATTCACGTGTATATAAATTCAAGAATTTTTGGTTAACTGTATGTTCTGGAACAAAATATTAATCATAGCTGGTTACATGAAATGAAATTCCGGTGTTATTTCTCCAGAGCTTTCCTCATTTCCATGTACGTATGAATGTGCCTATTGTTGATAAGTAGGTAGCTAACTAGTCATCGAACTTTTACTGTTCTGGAGGGAAAATATGAAAGCATTTTGCGCAAACCATGTGCTGAGCCCAATTTTAAAAAATTCAAACTCGGTGTAGTTTAAATATAAGGCGTCCGGAATTTTTTTATTATTTACGGAGTATTAAGTGCGAAAAAAAAGAATATATATATATGTTGCGAAAATTTATATAAGTTATATCATTTTATTGAAATAAAAGTTAAAAAAAAAAAAAGGGTCAGAAAAATGAACAAAGCAAGCAATTTTTTCCATATAACGCGCGAAATTTTGAATTTTATAAAATATTGACAAACTTTCGTTTATTAACACAAACATTGATCTACATTGAATGATTCCAAATTCTTTGTCTTATTTAAATAAGAACAGGACTAGACAGTGCCCCATGCACTTTGTGCCCTATTGTTATATCTCGAAATTTTACTAGGTAACCCCTGTTGCACTTCTAACAAAAAATGATCCTCTCGCAATTCTGTACTAATCTTGACCCTAACCCTAATCCTAACCCTAACCCTAACCCTAGCTTCGGGCGAAATTAATTATTAGTACATTAGGGGGCACAAAATGCACAGGGGCACTGTCTAGATTTCTCCTATAAATAATACACAGAATTCCGATACATATCATTTACAAATTAGTTTTGGCTGTACAGTACATTTAAGTAACAAGTCATGCGCCTGCCCATGCGCTGGGAGTTTAGTTATCCATATTTTTTTTTATATTGTTGTCATTCAAAAATGCTAATAGTTAATTTAAGTTTGATTCCTATTTATTGTGTTGTAATTCTTTTTCGTTTTAGTGTAATAATGAAATTTGATCTTCTAATAGTTTTTGCTGGAATTTTGGTTTAATCTTAAATGATTGGGATCCGATTAATTTTGAAATTCGTGATGTAATGTTAAGTATTAATAAAAGAATCACGATTATGGGCATGAATAGGTTCTTTATATTTGGTTTTTTCAGTTTTGTTTTCTGGTCTTTAAGTAATTTGTTACCGGTAAGTGTAGAGTTTCAATTCCTTCATCCATTTATCCGATAAGCTATATCTGGTGTTACAACCAATGGGAGAGCTTATAGGAGTTTAGCTTCGATCGTGAACAAATAGTGGTTAAGGTTAAATGGTTTAAATCAAAAAACTAACACACATAATTACAGGTTATAGGTTTCCCTTTATTAGAAAAATTTATATGTCAGATTATTCAATAATACTAAATACTATCCACAATTATTAACAATCGTTTTAATAATCTTTCTTTCCTTCACAGACTGAAGCTACATCCTTATCTATCTTTAATTCCTGTGGGTTTTTTAATCCCTCGCTTGGAGCTTAGGGATTGGAAGCACCTAAAATTTTTCTAATCGTTTAATTGTTTAACTGTTTAACGTTTAATTTGGCCGGCATTAAAACATAATTTTGCCCGGAACTATAGAGCAATTTTTAAACGGTTAAACAGTTTCAATCTCTATTGGAGCTTAATCTCTCGATTAGAGTTTAATCACCCACTTGGAGCTTCAATTGTGATTGGAGCTTTAATCATTCGATTGGAGTTTTAATCACTCACTTGAAACTTCAACCTCTCGATTGAAGCTTTAAACACCTAACTGCGTCACAAACTATATCAAAATAAAAAAATGAAACAAAAAAAATTGAACATAACACTGGATATCTGTTTTTTTAATTCGGATATCTGAGTTAGATGGCATTGTTTTACATATCCAATAACAATGAGTAATAGTTATGTATGCGCTGCGAGGTTTAAGGTTAATTATCTTAATCTGAATTTGGCTGATTCAAAATCGGTCGAAATTCCAGATGCAAAGTAGGATGGTATGGGTTTATGCTAAATTGGGATAAATCAGGTTTTAAGGGTTATTGATTATTGGTGAGAATTACGAAATTGTTTTGTTTGAGTAAAATGAATTATGCCCTTTTTATTTACTCAAGCATTATATTTATACATTTTGAATATAAAAAGTTCAAGACCACTATCTTAAGCTTCGAACTATTTTGGTCCCAGATCAGGATCCATGGTTCCAAATCATTGTTCGTGGCCCAGTACTTAGATTTGGGGTCCGAAACTACTACCTATCTTATAAAAAGAAACACTTTGTTCAGGGCAAATATCCTAACTATGTACGGGGCAGAATTACACAAAAGAAAAATAACAATTAAAAAAGTTTACAACACTGGATGTTTATGGATTGGAACTCTATTTTCGGTAATTTCATAGTGTTAATGTTCATGAGACGTGCATGTTTTAAAATATCAGTAAGTGAAAAAAAATAGTAATACATATTAATGAATAGTATTTTTATCGATTATTGAGCTTTTTAAACTAATTATAATAATAATTTTTGTCTAATAAAGGTTAGGTGGTTGTTTTTATTTGGTAATTATATGCAATATTTTTGTTAATTTATTTATGCATTTTAATGATAACGGATTTCCTTATAATCGTTATTTATGCAACTATCTCATATTTTTTTACCATTTAAGGTTAGGTAATTGTCTTATATTTAGTAATTAAGATATGCATTATTTTATTCGTGCATTTTAGAAAAATCGGACCTCCTTTTTAATCGCAATTTATTCTATATATACAACCAATGTTCGATAAGCGAAAAATTTGAGAGCGCTTGAGCTTGCGCAGCGCTTCGCATGCACTGCTCTTACGCAAGCGTAATCTCATTCGCCAGCGCAAGCGCAGAGAATAGAGTAGACTACAATCGGTTTAAATTTGTGAAACCCAAAATTTCCAAAAAAAGTTAAGTCAATGAAAATCAATTACCAAAAATAAACTAAAATTTACCAGAAAAAGTCATTTAGAGTTATTAAAAATTTATGCATGTGTACTGTTACGTGTAAAAAAAAACCTATTGGTCATAAGATTATTATTAGATATTAATAAAATTTATCTTCTAAAGATTAAGATTTTACGGTAATACAATAATTGCAATAATATGACCGAATATTTATTCAAAAAGTAAAATTACGTATATTCTAAAATAAACAGGATTTTTCAGATAGCATTTTTTATTTCTGTCGATTGTACTGGAAAAATTATAATAAAGATTTCTTTAATTTTTGAAACCTCTCATTGGTATTCTCATGATGCTTTTTGAAATAACTAGCTATCACAGATTTACAACGTCACAAATAAACATTTAGTACATATTAAAACGTTAAAACGGTTTAAAAAATGAATAAAATAAAGCATATTAAGGGCAGGGACATGTTCATATACCGGTTTACCCTCTGTAATTTTAGTTGCACAATCTGTAATAATGCGAATATTTAATAATATCATTAATACTGTAATAAACAAATAAAATTATCTATCGCTATAATTTTATCATCAGCGATTTACACTTAAACGCATAATTTCCACAAGATAAAGATTTTAAAAACGTTGCTATAACGATAGAAGCACGTACCAAAAATATATTTGGTTCAGAATAATTTTAGAGAATGTTATCTAATAATTCATATTACATCTAGGTTTCACATGTAATTTGATTTCTTTTTGACAACGCTATTGAAATATAATTTACTAAATAAATAAATAAATATATATATATTGTTTATATATATATTCATAAGCATTCCGATTTAAGCATCTACTGCTTCCATTTATCTATGGCAATATTGGGTTTTGGTCAAAATTCCGACATTAAGAATCCTTTCAGGGTCAAATTCTCGACAAAGTCAGCCAAGTTAGTTTAATATTGGCTGGTTTTTTCGGGATTTTTGACCTAAACCCGGCATTATTCTGCAACACAATCATAACTTGATCAGAATCTGATAAGTGTCCGATGCGATTTTTAATTTTTAATACGATTATGGTTGAAATGCAGAAATATGTGAATATTTATTGGAAATTTTAACGGACATTGCATAATTGAAAAGAAGTAGAAACGTCCTCTCTACGATTCGGACAATAACGATAAAGAATATTCTATATGTGAATTTGGTATCACATTTCTGCGAATGTTAAGCCAGGATGTTAACTATAATTAATTTATTTCAATCAAAAGTAACGATGAACGAGTGGTAAACTTTTTTCGTTGATTCGTATCTGTGACCAATTCTATTTCTTAAAATTGTTCATATGCACTTACAAATATCTTATATTCTTAGATTATTACCACTGACCTTTATTATGTTCCACGAGCCTTATCAATTTCCAAAAGTCTTTAAATCTGACCAACATTCAATACACTTGAACAATTTTTTGAAAAATTTATGATACAGTATATTTTTCGTGCAAGTTTGTTTTACTGACTTCATCAATAAATTTTTTGAAAAGCTTATGTTTTCTGGTTTGTTAAATGAAGACGATAACTGATAATAGAAACCAAATATATACATTTTAGTATTTGAATCCAGTGTTTCAAGTAGAGCTGCAAACATTTAGAAGGTACAAGATAGTACGTCACTCTTCACGTCATATAAAATTTATATATAATCATATTAAACGTCACGTCACATACGTAACGTCAAACGTCATAGTATATGTTCATTGATATTCTAATGTCTGCAGCTCTAGTTTCAAGCGAATCCGAAATGTTCGCTCGCATGTACAACATATACGTTGCTTAACTGTTAATATTTTTTTTGTACTTTTTAAGGAGAACTTTTATTCAAAAGTGTTAATATAACTGATTACATCCTTACATTTTCAATATCTTCAACAGAAATAATATTAATAGAAATACTGTAGTATCATTTGTGGCTATGTGTTCGAGTGACTGTTGGTTAACATAACTAATGAAGTTGCTAGTATAAATAGTACCATCTTCTATATTGTTAAAGCCATTATTTTCGATCACCATTTCTTTATCAGATTTTAAAAATTCTGATAAAGTTTCGGTACTATTTTTCCATTTTGAAATAATTTCATGAATTTCCAAAGCTGACGGTCGTTTTTCTGGATCTTTATCCCAACACTTCTTTAAAAGATTTACATAACATGTTGCTGTGCCTTTAAGAATGTTTGGCCTTAATTCTTTAAAACAAATTTCAATAGCTAAACTTGGATCATTATTTTTATAGTCAGAAAATACAAGTTTTCCTGAAGAAATTTCCCACATAATCATTCCATAAGAATAAATATCTGATGCTTTAGTAAATGGTTTGCCTTGTAAAACTTCCGGTGCAATATACTGTAAAGCTCCATAAATTCCTTTAGACACTTTGTCTGATGTTTTATTAACTGATATAGAGATTCCTAAATCACCGATATAAGCGCTATGTAAGTTATCTTGAAATATATTACCACTATGTAAATCACAATGAATAATATCATTAGAATGAATTAATTGAAGTTCTAATGCGATATAAGATAATAACTCCAATTTTTTCTCCCATTTCATTTGTGCAACTTTGTAAAGATTCTCACGTAAAGATCCCATATGTGCATATTGCATAACTAAAATATAATCATCTGTGTATTCATCTTTTGATATTCCATGAAATTGTAAAAATGTAGGGGCTTTAGATCCGATATTTGAATATGCAATTAACTTTAAATTAATAAATATTAATAAATGATAGTAGCAACTAAATTATAAAATTTGTGTTAATCAAATATTTACCTCTTTTATAAGTTCCTCGTAACTCCTTTTTGATCCATGAAATAGTTTAAGTGCGACTACTGTTTGCATTGTAGAGTCACTAATCTTACGAACCCAATAAGCAACATACACAGTTGCAAGTCCACCTTTTCCAATTTTTCCAGTAATTTTTAAATCATTAAATGGAATCCATGAAATTAATAAATTATTGTCAGATAATAATTTTTTCAATGGAACATCAGGATTTTCAGAATCAACCATCTTTTGAGGATTATTGCTTTTCGCTCTTTGCAGCCATTCAATAGCTTTATCTTGATTAGGTGATGTTCCATAACCATTTCGATAACATAATCCAAGTTAATATTGTCCATGGTAATCACCATTTTCAGCCGATCTCGAATACCACAAAAACGTCTGTTTATCATCCTTAGCTATACCTATGCCACCCCGATAACACCCCGCGAGATTATTTTGTGCTAAAGAATTACCACCTTCAGCAGATTTCAAATACCATTCAAATGCTTTTTTTTCATCCTTATCTGTGCCTATGCCATTGCTGTAAGAAATTCCAACACTAACTTGTCCACTCGAATTACCACCTTCAGCAGATTTCAGATACCACTCAAATGCCTTTTTTTCATCCTTATCCGTTCCTATGCTTTTTTCGTAGCAAACTCCAACCTAAAATGTCCATTCGAATTACCACCTTCAGCAGATTTCAAATACCACTCAAATGCCTTTTTTTCATCTTTATCCGTTCCTATGCTTATTTCGTAGCAAACTCCAACATTAAATTGCCATTCGGATTACCACCTTCAGTAGATTTCAAATACCACTCAAATGCCTTTTTTTCATCTTTATTTGTGCCTGTGCCAAAATGATAACACCCGCGAGAGTATATTGTCCAGGAGAATTGCCACCTTCAGCAGATTTCAAATACCATTCAAATGCCTTTTCATCCTTATCTATGCCTATGCCATTGCTGTAAGAAAATCCAACATTAAATTTTCCTTTTGAGTTACCACCTTCAGCAGATTTCAAATACCACTCAAATGCCTTTTTTTCATCCTTGCCGATGCCTATGCCTTCTTGATAGCACCATCAAAGACTATTTAGTCCATCCGAATTACCACCTTCAGCAGATTTCAGATACCACTCAAATGCCTTTTTTTCATCTTTATTTGTGCCCGTGCCAAACTGATAACGCACCGCGAGAGTATATTGTCCAAGAGAATTGCCGCCTTCAGCAGATTTCAAATACCACTCAAATGCCTTTTTTTCATCCTTGTATGTGCCTATGCCATTTTCGTAGCAAACCCCAATATTAAATTGTCCATTCGATTTGCCACCTTCAGCAGATTTCAGATACCACTCAAATGCCTTTTTTTCATCCTTGTCTGTGCCTATGCCAATATGATAACACGCTGCGAGATTACATCGTCCTTTCGAATCGTTACCTTCGGCAGATTTCAAATACCACTCAAATCCCTTTTTTTCATCCTTCTCTGTGACTTTGCCATTCAGGTAGCACTCTCCAACATTAAATTGTCCATTCGAATTGCCACCTTCGGCAGATTTCAAATACCATTCAAATGCCTTTTTTCCGTCCTTATCTGTGCCTATGCCATTATGATAGCACACCGCGAGTTTATATTGTCCATTCGAATCGCCACCTTCAGCAGATTTCAGATACCACACAAATGCCTTTTTTTCATCCTTGTCTGTGCCTATGCCATAATGATAGCACGCCGCGAGATGATATTGTCCTTTCGAATTGTTACCTTCAGCAGATTTCAAATACCACTCAAATGCCTTTTTTTCATCCTTATCAGTGCCTATGCCATATTTGTAGCAAGTTCCGACATCATTTTGTCCACATGAATTACCACCTTCAGCAGATTTCAAATACCACTCAAATGCCTTTTTTTATCCTTATCTGTGCCCATGCCAATATTGTAACAGATTCCAACATTAAATTGTCCTTTCGAATTGCCACCTTCAGCAGATTTTAAATACCACAAAAATGCTTTTTTTTTTCATCCTTATCTATGCCTATGCCATTTTCGTAGCAAACTCCAACATTAAATTGTCCATTCGAATTGCCACCTTCAGCAGATTTTAAATACCACTCAAATGCCTTTTTTTCATCCTTACCTGTGCCTATGACATTTTCGTAACAGTATCCAACATTAAATTGTCCATTCGAGTTGCCACCTTCAGCAGATTTCAAATACCACTCAAATGCCTTTTTTTCATCCTCCTCTGTGTATTCACCATTCAAATAGCAGTCTCCAAGCAAGTACTGTACATCAAAATTGCCATTTTCAGCAAATTTCAGCAACAAAAGCAGCAACAAAAATTCAAAAATATGGGTTTCATTCATGATAACATTTGAATTAAAAATATCTAAATAATAAATTTTTTACATATACGATAAAGTAAAAATTTATATAACATTTAACTATAACTTACCGTGTCTATATATACGTGTTACAAGTATTAAGTAGCAAGAAATACAAATTGGGACTTATAGAAATGTTAAATTAGCTCGGAGTTCTCCGAGATAATCTATTGTAAAGTATTAAATTACCTATATAATTTATTTATGCACTCAAGCACCTTTCGAGAACACAACGTTTTACTAATTGAAAACGAAAGTAAAAGTATTTTCAGCTTTAGCACATAACCGTCCGAAATAATTTCGAACTGATAGACTTAGAGGACAAATGCACTACTTTTATTACTATTATACTACTTAACCAACATGATTCTCTCGAAGGTTACAACATTTCATTGAATTATTTATGTTTATAGGTGAGATGACAAATCCTATAATTAAGTTGAAATCATTAGCAATTAGATGAGAACAAAATTATGATTATGCTATCTTAATATGAGGGCGAGTCTAGAGTTGATAGTTAAAATAATAAATTTTTATTAATAAAATTAATCGATACATTTATCAGTGAAATAGCATATCTAAATGCAAGAAACGAGTTGAATGTCGTTTCAATGCGGAGATTTGCAAAAATTCATCAAGTTTAGTATTAATTGTGTAGCGGTAGTTACGATTTGGTTATAATAGTTACAATTTTAATCGTATGCAGATAATAGCCCACGACGAGTTTGTAATTACAATGCAGGTTATCACTATGGTTTGTTAAATGGAATATTTCATTTTGTATTTCAGGCGAATTTATTTTCTATTAACGAAATTTGCATATTGTAGTCTAGCACATTTCAACACAATAATCGCTTGCTTTAAAAATTTTTTATGAGGGAACTAGTCATAATTATCTGCATATTGATATGTAAGTTGAAAATACGTAAATTATTACGCCTCCCAGCGTCCCTCCTTAGAAGAAAAAAAAAACGTAAATCTTGCACAAATGATTGGACATATAAAAATAAATAAATTATCATCAATAAATAATTGTAATGAGTCATAATGTTTAAAAATAAACTTAGCGTAATAAACAAACGAAATGTTAAACGGGTATGCAAAAAAAAAACAAGTGCAGACCCTAAGATAAACATTAGTTTATTAATTTCCGTAATTGGCTATTCATTTACACACAATGACAATGGACAATGGATAATAAAACTCGATAAGTAAATAAATAAAAAAAAAATACTGCAAGCATGAAATAGATAATCAGCGTCGATATTTCTCTGTTGTCTGATGATGCATCATCATTGACATCACAGATTCGCAAGGGATATTTCCTTTCTTTAAAACAATACAGTACGATTTTCACATATAAAAGTAAGGCGAGAGTTGTCTGTAGGTTACCTAAATAAAGTTTGTTTTTTTTTAAGCGTTAAAAAAATGACGACTGTAAATTACATAATAATTGAAAGGCCACTTATAATTTAATTTCTCGACATCGAGAACAACTTATTATACAAACAAATAGTGATAGTAAAAAAAATGGTTCCGACAAAAAAGTGAAGACTTTCAGTGAAGCAGTTTCAAAAAATTACCAGAATTGGACTTTGGCGAATTTGTCACACAGAAGTTCAACCTAAGTGTCTCGCATTAAAGTTGTGCTGTAACTTTAAATTGAATAATGACCATCTCAATATATCTGTATACTTGGTATAATTGTGCTGTAACACTCCTAAAAAGATAAATTAATAAATTAATTAGTATACTGTGTCTTTAACCTTAAAGTTGCGCAACACTTGTAACAGATTTCTTACTCAGTTGAGTTTTACTGTAGAACTTTCTTCACTCGTTTTCTTTGGTACTACATTGCAATTGTGAAAGAGGTGAAAGATTACGTAAACAAATAAATAAAAAAGTAAAAAATAAATGCACGCAATTATCCCAGACTATGTGTTTGTTTTTAACCATAATAGTTGTGATCTTTCCACGCAATCGTATGATAAACTATCTCTCCTTAAATTAATCCTAAAGTTAATCCTTAAATTAATTAACCATAAGTTCAATTGCCAAAATCATCTATATTTGTTAAATTAATTAGTCATATTACATACAAGCTTTATTCTAACATATAAATTACATATTACAAAAGAGATATATATGTAAGGATGTCATAAAAATTAGACAACTTTTACACATAAGTTTACATAAATTAGAAATACAGTACTATGTGCAAAAAAGATGCAATATGTACAGTATAAGAATGTGGAATTAATAAGAAAAATAATTTCACCAGGAAAATAGAATTACTTTTGTATTTATGCGTAAAAGAAATCTATAATACATGACAAATAAAGTAATGTAATATGAAAAAAATTAAAAGGCTCTATATTGCTAATTTCAGTATACGTACTGTCTTGTTCCATATTTTAATCATAATTTCCTAGATTAATGGAAAGTAGATGTCCCAAATTTTCATTTGTTCTTAATTCAGAAATCATCTCATTGACTATTTATCTTCAATTGGCGTGGTTGAGAGAAATCAGCACCAAGAAAAAGGAAAGATACATAGCTACCATCCTTTGTTAAGTTGGTCGAATTATAACAAGATGTTTGGGTATTAGTGTTGTTACTTCTTCCAGCGAAGGTAGGAGCGGAAGAGCTCATGATCGAGGAAGTGCCAAGATTCTCAAAAGCAGCTCTTTTAGAAGCTATTTTTACTTTTTTTTTTTAGTTTATTTATTTTTAATTTTTACTTTGATTTTGTTTGTTTATTTTAAAAGTGATGGTTTTTTTTTTAATTTTTTTTAGGTTACTTTTTTTTAAAATAATACTTGTTTCTATATATTTTCTTTTTTTATTATTATTTTTTCTTGCTTTTACGACTTTTGAAAGATGAAAATTACAAATTGTTTGAAAAACAGGAATACAGTATTTGTAGTAGTTTGTACGCACCTTTTCTTATAAACCCTTGGTTTTAAAATGATTATTTCAAACCTTGTAAAATAATTTTGTACAGTACATGACCTTATACACTATATAGCTCTCAATTCATAGCATGACCATGATTAGACTGGGCTAGTGTCCAAATTAGGCTATATGTTACTGCGTATAATGGTAAAATAAAATACTTGTATAGCAGTGAATTACTGTTTCGCATACACACTTTTCGTTTATGTCGGTTGTAGAAATTTCTAAAGTTTTGTGGAAATTCTTTGATAGTCAAATTGTAAAAAAGAAATCTTTTTAATCAACGTTTGAATTCTTTACACGTGATTTTGTATTTCACGTGTTTATTGAATTCTTTCGTCATAAAAATTTAAAGAGATTGTTGTATATTTTTATGTGTCTAACCATTTTTTCATGCATGTTGTTAGATCATTTCTATACAAGATACACAAAATTTAATCACCTCTGATAGGAGGAGTGAAGTTTGTATTTCAACAAAAATGAAAAAAGTGGCCAGTGCTTACTTCAGAAATATTCAATAACCATATTGGGGCCCATGTTATTAAATGACAACCGCTTATATATTCACAGCGAATGCTACGTCATAACGATGGCCAAAAGCCAATGTTATATTCAGCACCCTAGTGAAGATACTAAGTTATAGTATTTAAAGAAAAAAAGTGTGTTGTAGAAGTAATTTATACGTGATGTTTATCATCAACCGCTGTTTATGATATTGCTTTCTACTGTAAAAAGAAAGAAATTCTTCACTGATAAGCAAGAACAGACAGTAGCGAATCGTCGCGTAGATAACGTATCAATATTAAATAAACTATTTTGGAGTTTACAGTTTCAAAATTTGGAAAATTTTTGGTTTATATAATTTACTAACGAAATTTGGTTTGTTATTTAGTTTTTTATATTATAGAGTCATTGTCATACTTTTTTTTATTGAAAAAGGCAATTTTCAATGAATAAAAATTAAAATGATTTTATCCCCTTTTATTCGAAAATACGAAAAGCTTTGTTAAGATTCAATTAACCCAAATTTAGGGGCTCATAAAATTTTGTGATAAAGGATTAAGTTGTACTTTAAATTACAGATTCGCGAATTTTTATCTATGCGTGACCTAATTATTGCCATATCCCTTTCATGTAATTTGTACAAATTTAGTGTAACTAGTTATTTCATCAATAAAACTCAAAAAATTTTTAGAAACCATCTTTACGTTGTGAAATTATGAGATGTGAACCCGTATTTTTTTTTTAGATAATCGTAACTCAGTGTTGACTCTATTAAAATTAAGAATAATATATATTTCTTATTAATATATATCATTAATTTTTAATATTGTATATTTTAGAAAAATACGGATTTAAACAAAAAAAAATTATTTTGGTTATTTTGTCCAAAATTAATATTTTGAGTTTTATTACCGTGGAAATAATATAATTAGCAAGTATATCCGTAAAGTTTTAAAAATGATATATCCAAGAGATTTTACATATAACTAACAAGATACAATAGTTCATAATATAATCAATAATTGAAAGTTCAAAGAAGTGATTTTAAGCTCATCGATAATTTTAATCGCATAATACAAGTTTTTTTTTTGTTTACTCAAGAGCATATGTAATAGGGTGGTAAACTCAACCAAGTAAATCAAAACTATGTCAGCAATATTAGTAATTTTACTATGATCAGATTTTTTATCAGTGAGATCAAAATGGACGATTTTACTTTATCTAATTAATAAGCAAAGCACAAAATTCTAAACGGTCCAACTTGATATCGCACTTCTCTTTCTAATTTTTTTTAACTGAAAACTCTTCGCAAAGACCATATCTAAAAAGTTACGCTCGATTTTTTGCGACAATTCTAGTAAAGTTTCGACTTGTAATACGTGCTTAAAACTATTTTTATTATTTTGTTACACTATAAAATACTATATGTACTATAAGTATGTACTGTACGTACTGTACACAAAAAAATTGGGCTATCATATAAATGGCACATCTCTAGGAATTGCCCGATAGGTCGATAAAAAAAAAAAACAAAATTTTCTGATTCCATGTTATGCAAACCGAAGAATTAACTTTCGTGACCTTAGATGTGAACATGAATTAATTTAGCCATGCAAAATTAATTTTTTTTTAAAAAAAAAAAATAAAATCCAAACGCCGACTGGAATTTTGAAACACCAGGTTATGCAAAACGAAAAATTAACTTTGCATGGCCTAACATAAACAAACTTAAAAATTTTGCAAGGGTTTCACGTGACAGGAAAAATTTTCTGGGAAGATGCGCCCTAAAAAGCTCAAGTCACGTGATAACTAATAAATCTGTTTATTTAGGTTAGGGTTAGTGTCTATTTTATGTTAGGATTAATAATTAGCGTTGTACATAGTAAAATCGATCAAAGAAAATTTTCTTTAGAGCGAACGAATTTACTTGTTCGTGTTACATTACACCAAATTGGAAATCGTTATTGGCCAACATACTGCAGATCGTCACATGACCAGAACTTTTTTGCCATGGCTAGGGGCATCCACTTATTTGCGCGTAAATACAAGCTCCTGGAGAGGAAATAGCCAATCGGAGAGTCTAACGTTAAGTCCTAACCCTAAATTTTTATCTCACGCACTTGGTTTATTTACAAAATCGCTTTTCTTTTTTGGTTTGTGTTACCCGCGCAAATAATTAAAATGTGGCTAGAGAAGTCAAAGTGATGACCATCACGTGATTGAAAAGGAAAGCAGCCACACCATATCGGCTGATTTGATTTTTGGGCCTTTTTTCGATAAACTGTTACACGAAAATTTGCTCCTAAGTGACGTTAAAAAACTAACAAACGAAACACTTAGGCCGTTTGAAGTTAATTTTTCGGTTAACATCATCCCCCCCCTCTCCCCCAACGGCCCCCCGGCCCTCCCGGTAAAATGAACATATGAAAAAAAAAATAAAAAAATAAAATATTATTATTATTTAGAAATCAAATTCAATATATAAATTCGATTTATTACTTCGTGCATGAGATATTACTAGTATATATTAAGTATTTATAAAGTGGCTGGCGTATGTACATAGCTCTATATGTGGGACGTCTAAAGCGGAGCAGAATCACAGGACACCTGATCAATCAAATTCTGAAATTAGGAATTTGATGATCTTCGGCGAAGCAAACAAGAATGAGGAACGAAAACCTTGAAAAATACAAAAAACGACAGTCTAAACCTACCTTGGTGTGTTAATTAAAAATGTAGGAAGGCAATTTTGCTTATATATTACTACCTAAACCTATCTAAGGCCATTTGAAGCTATTTTTTCAGTTAACGTATAAAAAAAGTAAAAATTAAAAAAAATAAAAATACCCTAAATTAAGATTAATTCAGGCCGAAATTCGAAATAATTCTCTGTTGTTATTTCGCGGTTATACGGCAAATAAAAATAAACAATAATTTAAAATAAAAAAATAATTTAAAATAAAGTAAAATACAATAAAATAAAAACGAAATAAAAAAAATAAAACATAATTTAAAAAAAACATAAAATTAATAAAAAATAAATAAATAAGAACAAATTTTAGCTCCTACTTGACTGCCTCTCATATATGTTTATTTAAGTTTGCAATGAAACGATTCAAGAAAAACTGCTGAAGATAGAGCTTCCGAAGTGTTTATTCGATTTTGAAGAGCTAGAGAACTAATGAGTAAGAAATGTTTGAATAAACATTTAACTTTTTCGGAAATAAAAATTACAAACCAATTATTCGAATTGATACTTTTTTACATTAATTTTTAAGCCATCCGAGTAGTGATTTATTTCATTCAATGAGGGACAAAATTTGCTCGACCAATAGGAACTTGGGACCCAAAATTCTGATCTGTGATCGCATACATATTTTTTAAAATGATCAGATCCGATCACTAGATCACGAGAATTTTGGCTGTAAAAATTGTACGTACGTACGAAGTTCTTTTTCTCTGATGATACATTATATAATTAATTAATTAAGGCCGTTTGAAGTTAATTTTTCGGTTAACATCACCCCCCAGCTGAAGTCTCTCCCCGAAAATGAACAGCCAATCAATGTTCGTTTCATATGTTCGTTTCATTTTACCGCCCTCCCCCCTCCCAAGAGTCCTGGAAAAGTGTTGTTAACCGAAGAATCAACTTCAAACGGCCTTATTACAACTAACAAAAGAGTTTCTTTGACGTCTAGACAAGTTAAAAAACCAATAAAACTCAATAAAAGAGCTATGCTAAGCTGTAGTAAGAAGTGCTTTTACCGTTTGTTGAAATATTCGGGTGTTTTAGGAGGGGAACGATGGGTTTATGATGGGTTGACAACTTCAAGGATAAACTCGGAAGCAAATTTTTAAAAAACTGACCTTTTTAACACATATTTGGCTTATAATTAAATATATAAGCACCATAATTTTCTACGTATTTAATTATAAACACGAGGTTAGTTAAAAAGGCCGTTCTTATGAAAATTCGTACTGTAATAAATTTTAAGTACGAAATTTCTTTGATAATCCTCGATCATGATTGGGGTTGAAACAAATCGGCCGATATGCAATCCTCCCGCCACACACTTTCGGTCACGAGAGTGGCCATCACATGTATCTCTGCCCACGAGTGAAAATCACAGGGTATCAGCAGGAGCAGCGTGGGAAGATCAAACAAAAATGAGATAACAATGATATCAACACATGCTTGGCGCAAATTCGAGTGTATTCAAGGGGTAGATAAATCATCCGACAAGAGAATCAAATAACCAAAAAATCAATTTACATACAGCTTTTTCATAACCGCGAAACATACGATCACTTGTTTAGCTCTAAATAGATCGTAGATATCGGGTAATAAAGAGTATATGCGAATCTGGGGAAATACGATCTTACGAGCGTTGCTCTACTATGTTATAGGTAACGGCAATGTTAGATCAAAATCGATAATACAGAAATAGAATCGGATCTCCAGAATCAGGATACAATTACAGAATGGTACAACTGCAATCAAGTTCAGCCGACCATGAGAAAATAAATTACCGAAATCAGGTATCGCACATTAAAAGTTAGACTAACAATCTCATGCGTCACAAGATACAGGAGCAAGTGTTACATCGAATGCGAAGATGTAACATGTGAAGTTTCAATAAAATGCAAGTTTTTGGGTACGAACATTTAATTTACCGTATAACCATACACTAAGTGAAATTTTCAATATAACTTCGTTCCTGGTACTCCAAACATTATTGAAACCAAATGGCAAACGAAAAAATTACACAAATTAGTGATGCTTTCACTCAACTAAACTTCGACAACTTTCAAAAATTGGTAGATACAGACGATTCAAACGAAAATTATTTGCTCGGTTATTATTAAATACGGAATAGGAGTTGAAAAGAACGAATACAAGGCATTCACATATTACCAAAAATCGGCAAATATGAATAATTCTAACGGGATGTACCAAGTTGGATATTGTTATAATTTAGGAATTGGAGTCGAAATTGATAGGCACAAAGCATTTACATATTATCTGAAGTCTGCTGAGTCAGGTAATCAGATGGGAATTCGGAAAACTGCAATTTGTTACGATTATGGAATTGGTGTGGAAGCAAATACTGAAAAATGGTTGGAATGGCGTAAGAAGTAAATTTTTATTTTTTATTATAATGTTTGTAATTCTTTAAAGCAGGAATTCTTACACAATTTTGATTATCAGCGAGTAAGCATGAAAGGCATTTATTTATATTGATTTATTTATTCCAGCAATTAAATCTTATAAATACGTATTTATTGTTTGTATTATTTTAGCCCGTAAGTATAAAGAACATTTAATAATTTTATTACATAAAAACAGCAAAACAAGAACACAAAACAGCTCCATAAATACTTATTTACCATTGCGTACAAATCACTTCATTCGCATTAATTTAGTCTGTGAGTATAAAGAATATTTAATAATTTTACTACATAAAAACAGCTACTACATAAAAACAGCAAAACAAGATCACAACTTCATAAATACTTATTTACCATTGCGTACAAATCATTTCATTCGAATTAATTTAGTCTGTGAGTATAAAGAATATTTAATAATTTTACTATATAAAAACAGCAAAACAAGAACACAAAACAACTTCATAAATACTTATTTACCATTACGTACAAATCATTTCATTCGCATTAATTTAGTCGGTGAGTATAAAGAATAATTAATAATTTTACTACATAAAACAGCCAAACAAGATCACAAAACAACTTCATAAATACTTATTTACCATTACGTACAAATCATTTCATTCGCATTAATTTAGTGGGTGAGTA
>QKWP01000472.1:2503-80940 GCA_003550325.1 Gigaspora rosea | reverse complement strand
AAGAATATTTAATAATTTTACTACATAAAAACAGCAAAACAAGATCACAAAACAACTTCATAAATACTTATTTACCATTACGTACAATTCATTTTATTCGCATTAATTTAGTCCGTAAATATAAAAATAATTTATATTCTATATGAAGTTTAAAACAGCAGATACAAAATATTAATCATTGTATATTATATAGAGAATCTAAATATGGAAAATGTGCACATTGCAATAAAGATAACACTCAACCCGCATGGTGTCAAACATGCGACCCTGACATAGCTACAAGGTGGACAAGTAGAAATAAGGATATTGACGATTGCATGAAAACATTCCAACTTAGAGCTGTGATGTATAAAGATGTGATTGAATGGATTCCATTTGAAAGATTATCAGAAATTAAAAAAATCGGCAAAGGAGGATTTAGCACTGTATATTCAGCTACCTGGTTGGATGGCATACGAAAAGTTGAAACATTTAAGGATGGTAATAATGATATCTACAAAAGATCGCGTGAACAATCCAGCACCGTTGCACTCAAGACGTTGGCCAGTTCTATGGAAAACAAAAATTTTTTAAAAGAAGTAAGTTAATTTAATGGTTTAATAATTTATCTAATAACTAAAAACTAATTTGTGTTTAAATTTCAAGTTCAAAAGTCATATGACATGTAAATTTTATTATAATAAGCTCGCAATATATGGCCTAACTCAAAATCCAGAAACAAAGGAATACTTGATGGTATTTCAGTATGCTAATAATGGAAGTCTCAATAAATATTTAAGAAATAATTTTAGCAACCTTTCATGGCAAACTAAATTGAAAATACTTAAAAATATTTCAGAAGAGTTAGTTAATATTCACGGGCATGCAAAATACATTCATGCTGATTTTCATAATGGCAACATTTTGCTAGACCAACAAGCATATATTGCAGATTTAGGATTGTCTAGAAATCAGATGAAATAGTTGAAGGAAATATTTATGGAGTTATGCCATA
This sequence comes from Gigaspora rosea, assembly GCA_003550325.1. Lineage (NCBI taxonomy): Eukaryota > Fungi > Glomeromycota > Glomeromycetes > Diversisporales > Gigasporaceae > Gigaspora > Gigaspora rosea. Next base: position 79,946 of record QKWP01000472.1, on the reverse strand, counting down.
TGTTGCACCAGAAGTTTTATTAGGTGACCAACAGTTTACACAAGCAGCAGATATTTATGGGTTTGGAGTTATTATGTCTGAAATAACAACTGGACAAAGACCTTTTGATGGTCACAAATTTGATATCAAACTTGCAGTCAAGATTTGCAAAGGATTGCGACCAGAGTTTGCACCTGGAACTCCTAAATGTTATATTGAATTGGCTGAGGAGTGCATGAATCCTGATCCACAAAGATGGCCTGATGCATATAAAATTGAGCGCAATATATTCAATTGGTGGAAAGATGTAGCTAGTCCAAATGATAATGAAATTAAAAAGCAATTGTTAGAAGCAGATAAAGTTATCAAAGTATTGCCAACATCAAGTCATCCTGATGAAACGTATACTAGCAAAATTATTAGTACAAAATTAATTTCAAAAGAATTAAAGGTATTTATTTATTTTTGATACATTGTATTAAAATCGTTATTTTAGTTAAAATAATATTTATTATTTAGATTTATTTCAAAGTGATTCTACTCAACTTAAACTTGATGTTGCTGAAATTTAAAAACTTCAGTATGTATACAACTAATAAATTCATTATTATTTTATAAATTATAATAGTAATTAATAATTTAATTTGTAATTTAAAATTAAAAATAGCCTAAATAATATTGTGAAATTGTTAAATGATTTGTTAATTATTTGAAAAAAAGCTATTTTGTAACCTCTTTATTGTATTTTAATTGTTTATTATTAAATTATTATTATAGCAGGTAGCAATTATATAGTATTTTATCTGTTTTAATAAAAATAAATAAAAATTTATTAAATAGTTTATTATTATTTTAATTTAAAATAAATAATTGTACTACAGTATTATTATTATCAAAAATAATGCTAAAATCAGATAATGCTGAATTTATTGATCAATATGATAATCTTTTGCATAAACAAACCTAAGGTGCATCACTAATTATTATAGAACCCTAATATTACTCATCTAAAAATTTTGCTATTAATATTAATATTAGAGTTAGAGTGAAACCAGATTTTAATTACCTTAGTAGATTCAGGTTTAATATATGTAATATCAAACAAAAACATACCCAAACTACAACCCTAACACCAACTTTGGCTAGAACGCTTCTCAATTTTTTATTCAGAAAATCATTATATGATTATATAAATTATAGCATTTTTGATTTTAGCATCATTTCTGATATTAAATTAATATTTGCAAATTGATATACTTTACAATTAGAGTAAATTTATTACTCTTTACTTGATATTACTCACCCACTTTATTTGTCTGAAGGACACTCACAGTGCAAATCTTACGTTTTTGATACTCCTGCACTTCTAAATGTCCCAAAAAATTTAATACTTTTTCGAGACCCGGCAATTTTAAAAATGTCACGTGACCACCACGATTAAAATCGACCAATGGAATTGCAGGTAAGATTCTAATAAAAGGCTTAAAATTTTTTTTAATCGGAACTAATTTTTTTTATGTCATTATTATTTGAATTTCTAATAAGAGTTGCAAAAATGAAAATTACCATTCCAATAGTTAAACACATCAAAATTGGCTTAGTGTATCACAAGATATGAGTAAAAATTTTTGCGAATTTTTAGTTTTTTTAAAAAAACTTTAAAAATTAGTGAAATTTTTTTACTTATATCTCATGATACACTAAGCCAATTTTGATGTATTTGCTACTATTGGAATAGTAATTTTTATCCTTGCAACTCTTATTAGAAATTCAAATAATAATGACATAATAAAAAAATTAGTTCCGATTAAAAAAAACTTTAAGCCTTTTATTAGAATCTTAACTGCAATTCCATTAGTCAATTTTAATCGCAGCAGTCACATGACTTTTTTAAAATCGCCTATCTCAAAAAAAATAACATTTTTGGGGTACATTTAGGAGTATCAAAAAAGTAAGTACAAGAGTATCAAAGCATAAGATTTGCCTCACAGGTAGAGCAATAGTACACCTGATGTCCATGTATTAACAAATTCTGAAACCTGATTGGTTAAATCAGGTGTAACATAAAAAACAGAAAACTAATAGTTATTGACTAGATCAGCTGTAATATAAAAAAATGGTTCTTCAAACTTTAAATGGTTCCCATTTCCCTAGTGCTATTTCAAAATTTTACTTGAGTAATCCCTTTTGTATTATTAACAAAAATGTTCCTCTTATGATTATTTTTTAAAATTTAATAGTAATGCCAAACCTAATGCTAATTCTAATTCTAATTCTACTCTAACTAGAATTTTAGTTTTAGATTAAGAAAAGGGTAAATTTTTTAACTGGATATCAAATAAATTATTTACCTTTTAATCAAGCTTGTAAATTGCTACATGTTTATACTATTACTACAATTACTTAAACTATTATTTGATTATTGTTTAGTTGTTAATTTTACAATAATTTTTTAATATATATAAATTTGGCTCGTAATGAATGTAAAAAATTATCTGCATTTACAAACAAAATAATTGTTGTTAGCTAAAAATTTTATAAAAATAGCATAGTAGATATTTGGTTTAATTGGTTTAAAAAAGTTTATACTTACTTAAATATAATATAATAAAGATTATATAATAGCACTTCATTTTACTAATTTTTTTCTATTATAATATACTTGTGCTTTATCAAATTTTAATATATGCTTATATGGTATTGCTCATATACTAAAGCACAAAATTAAGTATAAACCCATACTATAGCATACTAAGTTTTAACACTATATACCTTTCTATAGTCATCTTCCATATAATCGCAAACTCTATACAATCACATAGTTTTTTGCTTAATGTTTAATTGTTATTAAACACTCTTCTATATAGTCACAAAATACTTATAATCACTATCACACATATTTTTAAATTTATGAATACTCTTTAATAATAAAATTTCTTTCATACAATTACATCTACATTTAAGTTTTATAACAGTAAAAACTTTTTCCAATAGTTACTGTTAAAACTTGTATTTGATCTATGCCTTTAGCATGTAGAAGATTTTTTTATATTATGCACTCAGTATTTGTTTACATTGTGATCTTATTTACCAATATATATATACAATAGTTTAATTAATTTTTGTATAAAAACTTTTGTAACAGAACTTACTTGCTATTTCAATTATTACAATATGTAGTTAAGGTTGAGTTGGTTGTATTGAAATCATATAATTTACTGCATCAGTATATGCAGTAGTTAAGGTTAAGTTAATATTGAAGTTTTTGTGATTTCTACTATTAAATTGCAGATCTGTGATGGTATTATTTGATTTTATACATAGCTTTCCAAACTTGAGCAAATATTTCTCAATATCAGACTAATCAACTTCAAAGTTTAGGATTATTTTCAAAAGCTCAAGTAAAATTTTTATGATTTATAATTGAAAATAGCTGCTTTTATAGTGATAAAAATTGTTTTCAGATTATTATTTTTTTAATACTGTATTGGAAATTTGAAAACCAAAGAAAAATTTTTATTGGAATGCTATTGTACATTAATTCTTTGTTTGCCATTACTTGCTGACCCATTTTTTAAACCTGAAGGTTGTAAAATTTTTTATATAAGGACCCAATGAAATTTGTTAATATTAGTTGCCTATTCATTTATCTGATATACAAGCAGGTTGAGTGATTAATATTTGTCTAAATAAAATGTAATCATCTACTATTTTGTAATAGCCTAGCCTAAATATATGCAACAAAGTCTATCTGTAACTAGGGATTGTTATAGTCATTAGTTGGTCATAATTATTTTCTGCTTATAACTGGTGTGAAAGTGTGAATCAGGAGTCATAATCTAAAACTCCCTAATAACACCTATAACTAATCTAAACTCTATACAAATATTAGTCTCCAATTTGGCAGGCTGAAAGAGGTATGAAAAATTTGGTTTAGGTTTCAAGGTTTGTAGGGTCTTGCTAATATTCTTGATAAGGTAATAGAAGTATAGTAAGGTCACAAGACAAGAGCTATCAGGTTGCTGATTGGGCTTCCGGGTTTCACAGGTAATTCTATTATTACATTAATCATAAGTCCGATTAGATTCCAATAGCAGCTAGTGGCAGTCGGAGATAGACAATCAAGATCACGAGGTTCAATTATTGTTGGATAAATAAGGTAATCAATAGCATATATGTTATGTGTCAGATCAATTCTTGCGTCAAATTAGACCCAGCCTAAAGTAGATTAGGGTTAGGATAAAATTATAGTAAAGTTAGATGTTAGTTTAGACCAGTTGTTGCTGATCATTTAATGCTGGTCAACTTATAGTCATCTAATGTGCATCAGATTCAATCTGATGCAAATTTTAATCTGACACACAACATATACACAGGATTTATCTTTATAAGGGTTGATTACTAATCTGTTTTTACTTTTATATTGGGTACAAGAGATAGATTTTTCAAGTCTTACAGGGATAAGAGAAACTAGTACAATGAACAAGTTTGCAAGAACAATAGTGTTTTCTTATAGGACAAATAAGTATATGTTTTATTTATATATCAAGAAAAGAGTATAATATAGCAAGGGTAAAGTCTAGAGCTAACACTTCTACTCAAATTTTGAAAGTTACAACTCTCTAAGTCTAACTTCACTGAGTTATTAACTCTTAACTCAAACTGAGTTTTTAACTTTTTACTGAGTTATTCTTTCTGTTAAGCGAGCTCAAGGCTCTTATATACTTTTTGATTAGAGACTAAAATGCTACAAAAGGTTCTTATTACTCCTTTCTTTCTTTTCATCCCACAAATTATTTTAATCTTTTATATCCTACGCATTATTTAATTCTTTTAGATCTTTTAATGAAAAGGATTTAAAAGATATAAGAGATCTGTGATTATTGATCCCTTTATAATACTAACTACTAAAAATAGTATACAAATATTAAAAAGCTAAAAAAGATAGAAAAAATAGAAAATAGAAATTGAGCACAGCCCGAATTTTGATTGTGCTAGATCGATTTGCTTATCACACTGGTTGACTATAGTCATTCATATGGGTTATAGCTAATAAATTTTTATCAAAATTACAGTATCCAATAAAATATCTAAATAAGTGACAAGTAGAGATGGTACACTGCACAGACTGCTAACAGAAAAACAAACATAGTAATTTGTATCACATGATCAATAAAACTGTCATTCATATTTCTGGTCAAATTTGCAGATTATTTTGAAGTTGTTTTGTTTTAGATCTGGTCAAATAATCTGCAAATTTGACTAGAATTATTAACAATTTGTTTTGACCAAGCATATTGAATAACCCAGCTACATTAGTGTTCTACAAAAGTTCTCAGTCCAGTTCATTGAACAGACTGAGTTCGGACCCTCGATTTATTATATAGAATAAGTTTTTTCTGATTGGTCAATCACTTACAATTGTATTTATACAGTTTAAAGTACTTTTTAAGAATATAACATTTCACAAGTAAAAAATAAAAATTAAACACATCTTTATCTTTGAAGAAGTGCCAATAGTTACTATACAAAATAATCCAAATAATCTCATACCTAAAGGTACCTTATTTAGAATGTGAAATATCTACGTATATGTAACTATTAATATATAAATTACTAAAACATTAAATATAGCTAAGTTATTGAAAAAAAGTAATAGTACAAACTTTTTTTTAGAAGTAGAATAAAGTGATTTCTAAACTATGTTGACAAGGTTTTAAAACGTAAAAAACATTAATATATGAGAGTAAAGTTAGAGTATTAAAGCTTTATATACATATATATGTAAAGTTTACTACAGAGCTCTAATGAGTCTTATTATAACAAGCTCTAGGTATAATAAACTATAGTTTTTTAAATATATATTAGTTCAGTGTAAAGGCATAATAGGTATTTAAAAAGTATATATATATATAGACCCTTTTTCTTTTTTTTCTTTTGTTAAAATATGACATATGGGCGTATTTATTTCCATGTGATTATTGAAGATCTGCTCTCTAATTGGTTAATTTGTTTAATGTAATAATAAAAAGTGATACTTACTTTTTCGAAGCTACATGTTTTTTTTAATATAGTGGTATGAATTTTGTGCTTATATTCAACAAGACTTCAGCTTCAATGATCCTACATAATTTTTTTAGGCGTAACTTTTACTAGTAACGATAGCAAAGGGAGCATGATGGACATTCGATTTGATTGGTTAAAAAATGTAAACAAATAAACAATAATACATATTCAGGATCAGTCTGAACAGTGAACAATTCACAGAACATGTAGCATAGCAGTGTAATTTCTCATAATAATTTCAAAAGTTTCGATATGACATTACATATGCTAGAATTTATTTTTCTAAAAACATTTAATTACAGAATTAGCATAAAATAACAGCCTAACATGTAAATTTCGCTCTATAATTCGGACAAATATCTCTAGAAATTTATGCCTTGCAAATATTATTCTAATATACTGCTTATTAAAATCACTAATAATACTTTATGGTGTTACAGTACCGGAAGCCTTCTTTAATTCTGATAGAGTAACAATCACACGGCTCCTGAGATCCCTTACTTTGGGCGTGAAGCGGTGTGCAAGAGGGAAGTATAGTTTCTTTTATGTCTGTAAGAAACTACACACTTCTCTGAGACAGTTCGGTATAAAACAACAAGAGATAATACACAGTTTATTAATTTAACAAGAGGGCTATTCCAAGGTGTCTGTTCCTTAGAAATCCCAAGAGTTTATTAATAATAAGAGAGGAGGATAAATAATATAAAGGTAAAGATAAAATACAATGTCTGGATCTGTCTAAAACTAAGGGAAATAAGGTGGGTTTATATATCTATTGAGCTAAGCGTCGCTAAGCGTCGTTAAGCGTCGCTAAGCGTCATTAAGCGTCACTAAGCGTCGTTAAGCGTCGCTAAGCGTCATTAAGCGTCGCTAAGCGTCGTTAAGCGTCGCTAAGCGTCATTGAGTGTCATTGCACATCAATTTCGCATATCACTATTACTAAATACAGTTATTACAAAATTTCCTTATTAAGTTCTAATTTTCAAACTAATTTCTACCAAAATTAAAACCTATTCTATAACATTTCTCTCCCCTTTAAGAACGAACTCCGTGAGTTCTAATTTGGGGAAGGACTTGAGAAAGTTCGGCATCAGTTAACCTCGTAATCATTGTATAAGTAATATAGGTTGTTCGAGAGATATTTTCTAGAGGTCGATTAGAGAAAAGCAATTTCATCCGTCTGGCACACTTCCATGTGTCTCGGGCTCTTCTTTCTCCTTGAGTCTTCTCAATTATTGATTGAATATCTTCATGAGCATCAGGGTACTTGTCTATAAGGTTACCAAGATAATAATAAGCTTCGAGCAGCTTAGTCTGGTCTTGTCTGTTTCTAGTTCGAGTTTTAATTCGTTTGAGAATTTTCTGCAATTTCTCTTGATACGTTATTCCAGTATATAGAGGAATAGATGTCTGAGTTAGAGGTCCACAAGGTTGAATAATATCTTGTATAATTTTGGTTAATTTCCCAGGTAATGGAGCAGGAGTGTCTTCTTGGGGATTAGTAGTTGGAACAGTTAATGTTTCTTCCTGTATGTCTTCCAGTTCCAAGTTTGGGTTTATTTCTTCTGTGTCATTTACTCCTGGTGAATTAATTTCTAACTGCTCTGTGTCTTCTAGAGTGTTCAGAAAATTATTTGAGTCTGGCTCAAGAAAAGAAGTAATTACATTAGTAAGGTCAATAGTCTGAGTGGTATCATTATTATCACATAACCATACACATTGTGATGTAATCCACAATGCATAATTTTGGGCGGCATTATCTTGTTTCCATGTCTGAAAAAGGTATTGGAGGGCTAACAAGGTTTGAGGTTGCAATGTAGGGGTAGTCATTTTTGGGAAAATTCCAAAAGGGGTAGTTGTATAAATACATTTTGAGGTTTTACGAATTAAATTGTGTGTTTCATCCCCTTGTAGATCAAATTTCTTCTAGAAATTTCTAGGGGAATCAATAACAACTACTGGTTCCCAAGTTTGTGGCTCGTGATATTTAGCAAGACGATCACTATTATAGTATTTTTGTAAAATTTTTCCTTCTATTGTCCGTAATTTATAAGCACCATTGTCTAATTTCTCATGGATAAGAAAAGGTCCAAATCTTTTATCTTCAAATTTGGCTGAGCGAGAGGCTTCTAGTTCCTTTCTTTGTATCCACACTTTATCACCAATTTCAAATGTCTCTGTTCGAATATTGGCATCAAAACGGGCTTTTTGTTTTTGCTGTGATCGTTCGGTATTTTGTCTGGCCTGATTCTGGTAGTTTGGTAATTTCTCTATTAAATCATAAGCGCGTTGGAGGATACTTCCTTGTAAGTCTATTTCATTATTACTTTCTACAGGTTCTACGGGAAAAAGTGCTTCGATTGGTAAGGTAGCATATCTTCCATATATAAGTTGAAAGGGAGTATATCCTGTGGTAGCATGTCTTTTTGTTCTATATGCTAAGAGAACAGCAGGTATATGCAAATCCCAATCATCATCTCCTTTCACTTTTGCAAGTGATTCACACAATGTTCTATTAAATCTTTCCACCATCCCATTTGTCTGAGGGTGGTAGGGAGAAGAGAATTTGTGCTTGATAAGAAATTTCTCGCAGAGAATTCTAATAGTTTCGCTAATAAAATTGCGACCTTGGTCTGATAAGATAATTTTTGGAGTTCCATGTCTACAGATTATCTCTTCAAAGATAAACTGAGCGAGTGTATTAGCACTAGCATCTGGAACAGCACGAGCTTCTGGCCATCGTGTCAGGTATTCGGTAGCGACAATAATATATCGATTGTTTTGTTTAGTTATAGGCAAAGGGCCTACAAGGTCAATTCCAACACGTTCGAAAGCTCTTCCTATTTGTATAGGGTGTAAAGGTTCTTTCCTATGACCTTTTTGTCTTCTTTGGCATTCCTCACAAGTCTTCACATATTCTTGTATATCTCTATACATTTGATCCCAATAATAGCGGTCAGATATTTTATAATACATAGCGTCAGTTCCCAAATGTCCAGCAGTGGGGTGCTTATGCATCATATATAATACTGGTTCAACTTCTGTCCATTTTATAACTCTAAGTGGCCTGTCTGGGTTCCTTTTATTCTTTTTATAGAGAAGGTGATGTCTAACTTCAAAGTATTTAGCCTGGGTCATTAGTCGTTTTTGTTCTTGGTCAGTAAATCCATCTGGAAATTGGTCTGTGTCCAAATAGTGGTAAAGATTATGATATTGGTCAAGATTCATATAATTTATTAGGTACAATGGTCTGAGTCGGTAACCGAGAGAGGGCATCAACATTCGAATGAATTCGGCCTGGTTTATGAATAATTCCAAAATTGTATGGTTGGAGCTTCAAGATCCATCTTCCAATTCTTCCTTTGGGTTCAGCAGTACGTAACCATTTTAATGCTGAGTGGTCTGTAACTAAGATGAATTTTGTAGCGCCTAAATATTTGTGAAAATGTTCTATGGCCCATACAACTGCAGCACATTCAAGTTCAGTTGCTGCATAATTCATTTCTTCTTTTCGCAAACTTTTACTAGCATAGGCAATCGGGTGTTCTTTTCCATTCCTATCTAGTTGGCTTAGTGTGGCACCAAAGCCATTATAAGAAGCATCGGTAGCAAGTATAAATGTCTCTTTAAAATTGGGGTAGGCTAATATAGGAGCAGTAATGAGTCTAGATTTTAATTCTTCAAAAGCTTTTTGTTGTTTGTCTTGCCAGTGATAGGGTTCATTCTTTTGTAGAAGAGAATTCAAAGGGCGAGCGATTGATGAAAAGTTTTGAATAAATTGGCGATAGTATCCCGCAAGTCCAAGGAAAGATCGAAGGGCTGTAAGGTTTTTAGGAGGTTGAATCCGTTGGACAGCTTCTACTTTTTGAGGGTCAGGGGCGATACCGTTAGCAGAGATTAAGTGTCCAAGAAATGGTAGTTGGTGCATCCAGAAAGTACACTTTTCTATATTAAGTCTGAGTCCTGCTTGTTTAATTCTATTAAATACTCTTTTTAAATGGGTTAAATGTTCATCAAATGTTCTCGAATAAACAATTGTATCGTCTAAGTACACAACTACAAATTTCCATGCAATTCCTTTATATACACGATCCATCAGCCTTTGAAAAGTTGCAGGAGCATTGCAAAGACCAAAAGGCATTACATTAAATTCATAAATTCCGTATCGTGTAGTAAAGGCAGTTTTCTCTTTGTCACGGGGGTCCATGGCAACTTGCCAATATCCACTCGCAAGATCGAGAGTAGAGAACCAAGAGCATCCTGTAAGGGCATTAAGCATTTCATCAATACGAGGCAGAGGGTAAGCATCCTTTTTGGTAACAGCATTTACTTTTCTGTAGTCTACACAGAATCGTAATTTGCCATTTTTCTTTCGTACTAGAACAACAGGTGAGGTCCAAGGGCTATCAGAGGGTTGAATGAGTTTATGTTCTAACATTCTTTGGATTTCTTCTTGTATAAATTCTTGTTCATTAGGAGGTACAGAATAAGGCCGGGAACGAATAGGGTGTACATCCTCAGTATAGATTCGGTGAGTAACCAAGTTGGTTCGTCCTAGCTCAGTTATATCATTTGCAAAGAGGTCTGCAAATTCTTCTAATAATTTCCGAAAAGCTAGGCCTTGTTCTTTATTAAGTGGTCCAATATTTAAAGAAGTCTGGGTCGATAGGGTATATTCTTCATGTTCAAGAGTAATAATATTTACAAATTTGGGTATAAGGTTCTGGTCTGGGTCGACAGGTAGTTTATGATCCTGCCTAGGATTCTCTAAAAATTTTGACAAAGTGTATCCAAGGCATTAGCTCGATGGTGGGCATTTTGGGCTTCTTCTCGGAAAAAGCATAATAAAGCAGCATTGGTAGTTTCCAAGGTTTCAATTCTTGCTTGTAATTGTTTTATCAATTGATCCTGTTGTTGTACTTGTTGTTGAAGCTGATAAAACTGTGAACCATCATCGATTTCCTTAACTGTTTCTTCAGCAGGTGGAGAGTAAATTTCTGGGTCTGGAAGTTTGCAATCATCACAATACCCTTGATTTGCATTCAATTCCTCTTGGTGTTTAACATGTAAACATTCCTGACAGAGGTCAACAGGAACTGTAAAGTTTCTTCGAAGTACAGCGAGGGCATACTTCTGGTCATAGTCTGGGTGGCTAGTGTCGAAGGATTCGTCTAAAATTGCTTGTAGCGGGTCAATATCATTTTCTGATAGTAAGTCTGATTCAGCTTGCAATATAAGTTGCATTTCCTTATAGCTCCAGGGTTGAGTTATGCGGTCAGAGGTTAGAGGTTCTAGGGCCTGGGCAATGGTCTGGTCATTTTCATCCAAGAGAATCTTCGCAAGTCGGTAAATTCTGGTCTGGTTCATTTCATATTGGTGTCCGGCATTCTTTGTTGATTCAGTATAACGTTTGATTCGAGTCCAGAGGTTATAATTAGGATTATACTGGATATCCTGGCTAGCCTTGTATGCGTAAAGGTGTTCTAATTCACAAAACCATAATTCTTCCCGAAGACTGTCTAATTGACACATTCTAGGTCTTGTATCTGCTTTATTACATACTTTGCAATTAACAAGCATTCCACGTCCTTCACCTTGGGTGAAGAAATGGATACTCCTAGGGTCTTCTCGGTCTAGAGCACAGTGAAAGTCAGAATAGCATCCAGGGCAAACAAGTTTCTCTTCAAGAAGTCTAAGGACTTCAGGTCTGTTAGGAACTCTACATTGACAACAATGGTGGGTACGGCGAGTGCTATGGTTAGGTAGGCGATTACTATCAACTTGATCAAGAGTACATCCACACTGGTAAACCAAATTTTGTCTTTTCCAAGTGGCAAGAGGACAGTAGGCTTCAATATGTCCTAACGTACTGCATCCTCTGCAGACATTATTGGGGCAGTCCCTATATAGGTGGTTGGAGTCATGACAAGTAGGGCAGGTGGTACGTCTTGGGGCTTGTTTAGGGCATTTAACAGCGATGTGGCCAAATTCCTGGCATCGATTACATTGGTTGGTAGGACAATTTGCAAAGAGGTGGTCAGGAGAACCACAATTTCCACAGACACGCTGTTTAGGAGCTTTTCTGTTTCTACGGCGAGAATGATAAGTGGTCCATTCATTTTCTTCTAGTGAAAGAGATTGGTCTGAGTCTTCTCGATCGAAAGTATAAGCTTCTCGAGGGTATAAGTATTCTGGTTCATAAAGGTCTAATTCATCTGGTGCAGTCACAGTGGGTTGACTGGGTAGAGGTTGGTTACTTTCATAAGTAGTAGGGATAGTATGTTTCTTGTTTTCCCATTTAAAAGTATAACAACCATTTTTCCAATTATAATTTGCTTCCACTTTTTGATTCCAGTCATTGCCTAATAGAAGAGAGTAAGAAGTAGTGTCTACTACTTCTACAGTAAGAGGGATAGTAATGTGATCAATTTCAATTGGCAGGTCTTTTATAATCCCTAAAGGCCGAGTGGAAGTTCCAACTGCAGGAACAATAAGGCTGTTAGAGGCCTTTTCAATAGTCAATCCAAGTTCTTTGACTGCCTTGTGAGCAATCATGCTGATTGAAGCACCACTATCAATAATAGCTTGGTAAGGTTTATTCTGAAGAGAGACATTACATTTGACAGGTGTAGTATACGCAGGGGTTTGAACAAGGTTGGCATTTTTGGCTTCCTCATACAGGTGAGTAGCCAAGGCACCTCGGATAGATGGATTATTGAGTAGCGTTTTCCACTTGCTAGCAGTAAGAGAGGGTGTCTGAGTCTGATTTTGTGTAAGATAATTAACACTTCGATGATAAGGCGAAGGAGATCGATTAGAGGAGTTTTGGTAAGAGTGATAGTTATCATTATTTCGGCTTCTATAATTATTATCTCTAGATTGGCTTCTAGGACGAGAATTATTGCGACTGCGAGAACGGTCTCTGTTATTGGAATAGCGATCAGAAGAGCGACCATTTCGGTCCCTATTTTGGTTGTTATTTCTGTTCCGGTTATTGTTATTATTATTACGACGAGAATTGGATCCTTGTCGTTGGTCCTGTTTTCTACTATTGCAATCACGAATAAAATGTCCAGTGCGTCCACAATAATAGCAGATAGGAGGCTCTTTCATTCGAGGGGTTTGGGCACGGTTGTCAGCATAATTAACAGAAGAGGTAGGTGTGGTCTGTGTCTGGGCTAAATTAATACTAAGCTTAGCAATTTGGTCTGTAAGTTGTTGAATAGCTTGGTCGGTATTGGTAGTAGGGGTAGTCATTAATTTTCCAGTTTCCCAGCGGAGGGCTACTTCAATAGCATCGGTCAGGGTATTAGGTATAGCAGCTTGAACATTAACTGCATACTCAGAACGTAAGCCTTGGATAAAAAGTTGTTTAACAAAATCAGCGGGAAAAACACCGGTTGGGTCCACTTTCGTTTGCAATGTACGAAATCGGTTGACATATCCATCCACCGTTTCTGTGGGTCCTTGCTTAATTTCGAAAAGTTGTTTTTGCCAAAGGGCCTTTTGCTTAGTAGTATAGAAACGTGTCTTAAAAAGATGCTGGAAACTTCGGTTCTGGTTGTTGTTATCATTAAAAGCATTGGGTACCAGGTTTAAAGCAGTATACCAGTCTAGAGCAACACCTTTAAGGTACACAGGAGCAAGCTGAAGTTTCCGTTCAGCACTCCATCGGTTGGCAGTAGCGGCTCTTCGAAATTCCTTCAGCCAGTCAGCAGGGTCTTGGGTTCCGTCACCGTAAAAATCTGCAACAGTAATAAGAGTTTTCTCAGAGCCTTGTCCAAGGGCATTGGCAAGATCAGTTATTGCTTTCGCAGCAACTTGTAAAGCTTGATTACCCATTAGGTTTTCTGGTTGGTTAGGAGGTAAGATAGGGTTTAATTCTTCAACAAGAGGTTGTAAATTTATTTCCTCGAATTGTGAAGGAGAGTCAGCCCCAACAATAGTAGCGTCTTGGTTTTGAGTATAATGGTCGAGAGGGTCAATTAAATTTTGGTCGTTAAGAGGAGGAGTATTAAGTAATGGAGGTGTATGGCGTGGGGTTATGTTTATATCTAAATTAACAGTTGGGTAATATTCAGTTACAAGAGGAGATGGATGAACAGTTGTGCAGGCAGGAAAGAAGGTTTGTTGTAAATAGCGAAAGAGGCGATTTCGTGGAGGAGGAGTAGTTTTACGAGTATAATAATATGGAATTTCTGAGATAGGTGAAGAAGGAAGTGCAAGGCTTGGAGGGATTGGTATATAAGTATTAGTAGAAGATCCAACACCAGTATCAGCTAATTGTTCAGGTCCTAAGGTGAATATAGATCTGGGTGGAGAAACGTCAAAATTTAATTCAGTTCTTCCTAGTTGATTTTGAAAATTGAATAAAAGGTTTTCAGTCCTTGGTCGAGTTGAAGCAGGTGTAGAAGGTAAGAGGTCCTCAATGTGAAGGTCAAGTAGAGTAGCTTCAAAATTAAGAGGTAAGGTAGGTACAAGAGTATAGGGGGTATGTGCAAGGAGTAGACCAGCAATAACTTCTTTTGGGTCTAATAGGTCGTTGTTATAGCGGCAACTAAAAACAATATTTCGAGCAGCAGCTCTAGCAGTATTATAATCAGTAGCAGCAACTAAGATACAGTAAGAGTCGTTTGTTTTTTGTGAGTATTGGGTAGCAAAATAATTGTCTCAATATGTTCCCCAGAATTGGCGAAAGGGACGGTATAAATTTGCAACAGGGTAACAGATAGTACAGGATAAATCAGGATGGTAGGCTTGCAAAACGTCTACCGCAAGTAAGGAAGGATGACTTGTTTTGTGTACTTCAATTTGTTCTAAGTATAGTTTATACGCTCTATTCATATAGAAAAGGCAGTTCCCAAGTCTTAAGGAAATTAATAAAAGAATAATAAAATACCTCCAAAATAAAAGGTTAGTAGTAAGTTGTTAACAAAATTTTAATCTCCTAAATATAGTAAATAGTTAGTATCCAACAAAAAGAAAATTCCAAGTAAGTTGTAAGAGAATAATAAGAGTGCAATCAACAGCAAGTGGGTTAGTAACAGCCAAAAAAAATAATTAAATTTTTGCCAAAATTAATAATAAGATTTCCAAATTCTTTAATAATATTCAATAATTTAAATAGGTTTCCGCCAGAAGGCACCAAATGTTACAGTACCGGAAGCCTTCTTTAATTCTGATAGAGTAACAATCACATAGCTCCTGAGATCCCTTACTTTGGGCGTGAAGCGGTGTGCAAGTGGGAAGTATAGTTTCTTTTATTTCTGTAAGAAACTACACACTTCTCTGAGGCAGTTCGGTATAAAACAACAAGAGATAATACACAGTTTATTAATTTAACAAGAGGGCTATTCCAAGGTGTCTGTTCCTTAGAAATCCCAAGAGTTTATTAATAATAAGAGAGGAGGATAAATAATATAAAGGTAAAGATAAAATACAATGTCTGGATCTGTCTAAAACTAAGGGAAATAAGGTGGGTTTATATATCTATTGAGCTAAGCGTCGCTAAGCGTCGTTAAGCGTCATTAAGCGTCACTAAGCGTCGTTAAGCGTCGCTAAGCGTCATTAAGCGTCGCTAAGCGTCGTTAAGCGTCGCTAAGCGTCATTGAGTGTCATTGCACATCAATTTCACATATCACTATTACTAAATACAGTTATTACAAAATTTCCTTATTAAGTTCTAATTTTCAAACTAATTTCTACCCAAAATTAAAACCTATTCTATAACAATGGGTTATTTATGTGACAGCTACAAAGTAGTCAGTCAAAGTGAAGAACTATTAGAAAAATTTTTTTTTGAAAATACAATTCTGTTTGGACCGTTACTTCATTACTTCTATATTTTCTATACTAATTCTGGTTTATAATCACAATAAAAATTATATCAGTATAAATAGAAATGAAATTTCTGCTACAACATATAGTTCTCAGGAAGATTTATGCCCTGCGATCTTGATATAGTAACCAGAGTATAAATTTTTATATAATAATAACCAGGTTAACCAGAGCAACTGAATTATTTAAGGTTAACTAGGTTGTTACCCAGATAAGAGTTGAATAAGCAAACAGACAACCTGGAGTTAAATTTTATACTGGGCCTAATATCTAATTAAAAGAGAATGAAAAAAGACTAAATATATCATACAAACTCAATTGCCACCCAATTCTAGTCCACGAAAAAGCCAATTTTAATGTGAAACCCATTTTAAAAAACTAAAGAAAGATAAAGAATATAACTAATATAATCTGAAGGGACCTTTATTCAAACAAATAAACTTATTTCATTTTATAATTTACTATATTAAATCATCAAATGGTTTATAATATTCATAAAATATCATGAACTCAGTGAAGCACCGTCGATTTTACTTAAAGAAATATAAAGGAAGTAAGCTAGTATAGGCTAAAGAGACCTTTATTCGAGTAAATTAAAAACTTAACTTCTAGTAATTATTAGAGTTAAATCAGTTAAATGCATACACTCTTCCTCCTTAATAGTTACAATGTAAAAAAGTATGCCAATTGAAAGCAAGAATTTGCAAAAACAGGAAATTAAATTAATTCTTGTATAAAAAAAAAAAAGTATAATAATAATAATAATAAAAGAAATAATTAAATAATCAATCACTATCTCCAATTTCAATGCAACATGTTAGGCTTAGCAAAAGCAGCCTAACTCTTTATAAATCGGATCTGTATTGAGGTCAGTAAACTAAGCATTTGGGCGAAAATTACCTTAATTCATTCGAGGTCATAGCCTAATAATTGACAGGCACCTCACTTTCAAACCAGATTATTTTTGGTAAGCAGGCTGAGAAAATTATTTGGGATGTTAAAGCCATAACAAAAAAAAAACAGCTTCCACCTAGCGAATTGAAATTTAGTGAGTTAAAGGACGAATATCATTATTAAAAGTATCTAGCATATTAGATAGCACATTAATGTGCTAGGGTAACACATTAATGTGTTGTCTATTAAATCTAAATGTATATGTGTAAGTGGAACAAAATCTAAGTAGATTCAGAATTATTATATAAATCATCATTTGGAAGTTAATTTTATCATATGCATATCCATACCCTAGTCTTAATCCAATAAATTCTGTTTCCACTTACAATATATATAAATGAATAAAGTCGACTTCAATGAAGCGAGATACAAGAAGAGAAGTTTCCTTGATTTTACTTAAAGAAAAATAAAGAAAGTAAGCTAGTATAGGCTAAAGAGCTTTATTCAAGTAAATCAAAAACTTATTTTCCAGTAGTTATTAGAGTTAAATCAGTTAAATGCATACATTCCTCCTCCCTTAATAGTTACAATGTGAAAAAGTATGCTGATCAAAATCAAGAATTTGCACAGGTAGCCTAAAGAACAGGAAATTAATTAATTCTTATAATAAAAAAAGCATAATGATCATAATAAAAAAAAACAATTAAATAAATTATCAATTCTCCTTATTCGTCCTTAGTAAATTCCTTGTTAGTTAAAGGAATATGAAGGAGAGAAGAAGTCATTTTGGTGTGGCACTTAGGCTAGTTTAATATAGCCTCTAGTTTTTAGATTTGTTTTCAAATTAGTGTTACAGGTTGTGCTTGGGTACCATTAAGGCAGCCAGGTAATGTCAAATTTGCAAATTAGAAGTAAACAAGTGTATTATGTAACAATATACTTAGTATCTTAATAAAATACTGGCGAAACTGCTTAAGTGAAAAAAAATAAAAAAACAAATTATCAATTATCTCCAATTTTAATGCAATGTGTTAGGCTTAGCAATATCATTGTTAAAAGCATCTAGCATGTTAGATAGCACATTAATGTGCTAGAATAATACATTAATATGTCATCTATTAAATCTAAATATATTTATATATAAGTGGAAATGGAATCTAAGTGGAATCGGAAGTATTATATAAATCAGCATTTGGAGACTGATTTTATCATATGCACACCCATACCCTAGTTTTAATTTAACTAAAAAATTCTGAATTTTGACTTAATTTTCCCACAAGTAGGAGAATTAGTTGGTAGTAGTCTCCGCAAAGTGATTATGGCTAACCAATTACAGGGCCAAGTAGAAAAAACCACTTTTACAAAGAAAGATTAAGCAACTTGCTTAAATCTAATAAATTCTATTTTTACTTACAATATATATAAACAAATGAATTCAAAATATTTTTAAAAAACTCTTTCCCGTAGATCTGAAAATCATAATAAAATTGGCAAACAGTGTAATCGGCATAGAGTTTATCGCATAACTATAATACAAATAGTCAAAGGTGACCACAGTTGGCCTCTCAACCTAAAGGAAACATAATTATTAGACGAAAGAGGAAGGCAGTCTTACTACAAACACCAACTTCTTTTTTTCTCCTTTCACTATCCCTACGGGGGTTGGCGAAACACACAAAAACTACCACAGACAGAAAATTTGCACCTTACGGGGTTGCAGCGCTTGGAGCAGATATACCAAAGAATAAGAAGAGAAAAACAGCTAGCTTGCCGGCAAACTCCCCCCTGTCAAGTACATCAAACATGGAAAACCCTTCTCCTACGCAGCACGCTCAAGAACCCAATGAAAAAACTTCCCAAAAATTAGCAAAAAGTGGCGATTCTAGTTTACCCCCAGAAAAAGGATCTACATTGACATTACCACAACAACAAACCAACCTTGACCAAGATGTTCCCACGCATCCAACAACAACATCACAACAACAAACCGGTACTGACCTAATTTCTCCCACGCCTATGATTTTGGAAAATCAAAATTCCCATGAACCCCAAGCCGCATGTACAAATATACTCCAGAACCTGGACCAAAATAATCAGGGCTCCCTGGACCCTGTCCAGACCCTTCCCACACCAGTTAATATGAAAACTGATTCGGAAACTACCTCGACCCCAACATCCCACCCCTCCTCGGCAACAGTAATACCTCCGGACCAATTCCCAAACCAAGAGCTGATGAATGACAACACAGGAAAATAGAAGAAGATACTGAGATGGACACCGAATCTGTAGACACTATCCAAGAACAACCAATAACCCATAAGCTAAGTTATAGCCAAGCCCTCAGAGGTAACAAGGATCACACCTGGCAACCTAACCCAGTCGCTCAACAACACAGATTAGATCAAGAAAAAAGATGGGCAGATCACATAAAAGATAAAATGGCAGATATTAGAGAAACCCAATTGAAGACCTTTGACGAGGAATTATGGAGCAGGGAAAAAATACTAGAATCACTAACTTCTCTTGACGGGCTACGCATGTTCGTAAAGCATAAACTAGCTAGTCTTCCAACTTCACTGTACATACCAACAGCCATAGGGGAAAATTCAGACATCGGGATACTGCCTTCTTTAGAAGCTTTACAAGGGTACTAACAAGTAGACCACAACACCAGATAGAATTTAATAACCTATTCATTTTAGCACTGGAAGCATATAAAAAGCAATACAGCATATTAGCAACGAATAAACGAAATAGAAACCAACTATTCGACCTACTTAGAGTGAAGCTAGCCCTAGACTACTTAATGAATTTAGACTTTCATGAGCTAGATGCTTGGAAATCACAAGATACCTACTATATCTGTCAAATTTTGCAAAAACCACATTGAATATGCAATTCGACGAAATTAAAAAATTAATATCTGAGGAAATTGTGGAATCGCGGCTGGAGTTACCCCAACACTATACAGAAATACACCCAGACCTAATTAATGCCATCTCTTTTGACCTGCCAATAGAAAATAGACAGACCCTAGAGTCAAAAGTAAAGGCTCTAAGGCTCATCTTCAAATTCACCTCTCTCCCTAAAAATTACATCTCAGATAAACACTAACCATTACCAACTGACTACAGGCAGTTGAATGAAACCATGCGGAGACTCTTTCCAATCTTTGACAGAGAAGAACTAAAGGACATACCGACATATAGAACCACGTTACAAAAATACTACATATTCAACAGAATCCCAGATACTTATTTTGATTTACCTCCATCCAAACCACTATTACCTCTGACCCCCAGGACTTGACTCCCAGATTGAGGGAGAAATTTCCCTTCCTACCTAAAAGCAAAGAAGATTTCAAAGAACACATCCGGCTATTAAGAGTTGGTTATAAGTTCAAATGACTCCCAAATGATTACCTCTTACCTCGAAAATGTCTACCAAGTAATCCTGCAGACCTAAGATAAAAAGACTTCTTCTTCCCAATGACGACGACTGAAGCTGTAAATGAATTCTTCAAAAATACTACAATATCCCAACTCCTCTTCCTTCGGCATACGCAAATTTTAACTATACTGGCTTACCGACCTTGCCTCTGCTGGCAACCGAAGTCGAGTTAATAAATCTAATGGTTCCAATAACTACAAGAAAACAACTGTCTATTGTGTTGCAAGAATTATGACCACGCTATTATTTCCATAAGATACCTGAGTCCTGGATCGACATTAATGTGACAGAACAAACGGAGGATAATCCTCCCGTATATCTTCGAACCTAAATGATCTTCAGATCCACCTAAAAAAAAATAATGTGACAGAAATAGATTTGCCAATTAGAAAACATGAAAATATCGATGTTACAATTGAAAAACTGAGAGAACACTTCCTTTTAATAACATACCATTCTTCCTCTTTGACCAATTGGAGGATCTGCCCCAGCCCAAATTCGACTTATTTCTAAAACCAAAGAGAAATCCAAAAAGAAAAACAAAAGACGAAGAGGTCCGGAGACTGGGCGCCAACGCCCCTAACGACCCTATCATTAATGAGTAAATCAAATACCGAACCAGGCCCATCCTCGATGGGCAATAGAAAACAAACCTCCGTCTGTAGACCGGAGCACACTAGTAACAAAACTGATAACACAGATTTTGCTGAACCAAATGAATTTACTAATAAAAATGAACACACTTTCTCCTTTGAGAAAGGAATTAATATCGCAACCCATAACATTAGAGGGCTCTCTAGAGCAGAGAAATTGCAGAATGGATCGAATTCTGCACGGAAGCAAACATACACATCATTGCCTTATCTGAAACAAACCTTATACCCAATCGGGTTAAAGGACTCACTAATCTGTTGTACGGAATATATACCTCCAACTTTGAACTATATAAAGACAATCAACGGGAATCTAGCTTGGGCGCCGCTCTTATGATTTGCAACAGCTTACAGCCCTATATTCACAATATCAAAACGGTCCCTGGAACGTTAATTATGGTTGACCTTTTCTTGCCAGATAACAATAAAACTAGAATCATATCCATATACCTCCCTTCCAACCATCCATCTTTAAATGAAAAAGCACAAAATGATGCAGATAGATGGATACGAGAAGACAAAATCAGAGACTGAAAATTGTTCCTGATGGGTGACTTCAACTCTAACCAACACAGGAGCAAACCACCACCTATCTTCAAAAACTTGAACGTTCTAGGAGCAATAAGCCTACTAGACCTTCACAGCATTACTTCGCATACATGGACTGGACCCTCCTCTCAAAGCCAAATCGATGATATCTGGGTACTGCAAAATATGATCTTAGAAATTGAAAAACCATTATTGACAGAAGCAACATATATTACGGGCAGTGATCATTGTATAATATCAACAACATGGCACACACACGCTTTGAATAAGGAAACTTATAAAAACAAAAAAAATAAAAAAAGAAAACAGAAAGTACACTATTACAACAAAATGTCCGTAGATGATTGGAACGAATTCTCAAATGAACTAGGAAAAAACTTTGCGAAGAAAAATCTAAATGACCAAATTACAAATAAGAGCGAACTAGATAGAGCCTGGAATTTCTGGGCAATAGAGGTCAAGACAATGATTAATAGAAAAATTCCGTTCTCCTTCACCAGTCAAAAAACCTATTATGCCTTGTCCTTAAAGGCAACAAAATTGCATGCTGCTCTGAAAAACATGAACAAAGCCTTAAGCCTACTAACCAAAGTAAACCCAGAGACTCTAGAAAAGATAAACAAGCTCCTGGAAAAATCATCAAAGTTAACAGACTTGGAGATCGAGCCAATCAATATCAAAGACTTCTCAATTAGCAGGGACACAATAATCTTGACCCTAAAAGGTCATAAGAACACTATATGGACCAGCCGGAACTATGAAAAACAAGAAGTAACTGACAAAATCAACTTCTATATCAACTGAAGATATAAAGACTTTAGAGATCACACCTGTAGAATGCTGGATAGCATTCTCCAGAGGAAGGCAGAACCTGTTCGAACTGACAAAGTTATTCTTCCAAACAAGATTCTACTGAAAAAAAACGAAATCCTACAACATATAAGATCACACTCAAAAACCTGGACAAAGCTTAACCCGACTGATACAAGCCTTGGAAATGAATGAGAAAATGAATACCTCCCCCAAAAAAATATCCTATCTTCGATTTATTCTGGTTCAACACAGGAAATAACCATGCAAGAACTAAAAGAAACAATAGAAAACTCTCCAAAAAATAAAGCACCAGGCCCCCTGGTGATTCCTAATGAGGTGATAAAACACCTTCCGGAAAATGCTCTGCAATTTTTATTAAAAATACTCAATGGATGTTTGCAAATTGAGATGATCCCGATCAATGGTTAAAATCTAATATATGGCTAATCCCAAAGAGAGATCGTTATAATTATGACCTAAATTACACGAGACCAATAACGTTAAGTAACCACACTAGAAAAATATTAACAAAAATAATTAACAACAGATTGATGACCCCGATAATGCGTTACGAAGTACTGTCCCCTCTGAACTTCGCGGTCTTTCCAGGACAATCAACCTTCCAACCAATGTCCAATCTCACTCACATTCTAGAAGATACCCGAACTGAGGATAAAGAAATTTGGGCACTTGCCCAAGATATGTCGAAAGCATTCGATACTGCACACGTTCCTACCTTAGGAAAAGCACTTAAAAGGATAAAGATACCGGAAAAGATAATAAATCTACTCATACACCTGCTAACCAACAGAAAAAACAGAGTAATCACAGACCTAGGTCTAACAAAGCCATATGAGGTAGAAGATAGAATTGACCAAGGAGAGACGTTCTCCCCTCTCCTCTGGAAAATCTACTACGACCCCCTGATTTCACAAATCCAGCGCTCTTTTCAAGGCTACACAGGAAGCATACCTACCAACCCACCACGTCAAATATGTATGCCAGTAATGGCTTACATGAATGACTCGCTCTGGCTGGCGCATAACAAAACTACCTTAACCAACATAATCTCGTTAGCGACCTCATTTTATAAATACAACAACATAAGAGTAAACTCATCCAAGTCATATCTTCTCACAAATACCAAAAAAGAAAAACTCCCACAATTGAATTTGACAACTCAACAATCTATGCTTCAAAAAACGATACACAAATAAAATACCTTGGAGCCTGGTTCACAGTGGGTAATTCACTACATCCGGTTCAGCACTTAATACTTGCAGAAATGCAGACAAACCTAAAAAAACTCCAACTAGCAAAGATAACAGAAAAGCAGGCAATATACATCATCAATAGGGTCATATTCCCTCGACTGCAGTATCGCTTGCACTCTGCATATCTAAAACCCTCGCAAATTAAGAAAATTAACAGAATATGTACTAGCATAGTAAAACAAAAAGGAGGATTTGCAAGAGGAATCCTGAACTCTTTTCTACACAATCCTGAGATCTATGGTTTGGACAACCTACTACAAGTCTATAATAATGCACTTACTTCACTTCTGACAAAAAACCTAAACCACAAAGACTTCGACAAATCCTTTTTGAAAATGAGAATACAACAATTACAAGAAGCTGCGAACAATGAAAAATCTATACTAAGCCACATACTATTATTTCCACACAGACAAAACCTTACACATACTGCACAATCGATTATCGCCGGCCTATCCTTGGGGTTCACCTGGGACAAACCACTCAATCAATGGCCCATACTTACTAATCGATTAAAGGGTACCTCGATCGACCAAGTTATAATGGACCACCCCAAAAGACACTTTCTAAAAGAAAAAATGAACTGACACGGTATCTATTGTATCGAACAACTACTAGATCTAAAAAACCAAAACTTTCTATCTTGGACAGAAATTCACTACAATATACAGAGAATTCCCAGAGGCCGCCCCCCAAATTGGTTATATACAATGCAAGAGATAATGAGCGGAAATGCAAACCCCACAACTACACTAATTACTCCGAACCCCTTTACCTTAACACCTTGGATCTACAAAAAAAGAAAGAACTAGGTAATAACAAAGGATGAAGAAATCGCAAAAATAACTAGTTACTCTCAGCAATACCCTAAAGCAAAACACTATAGAATCACCACAAACAACAAACTTGAGCCTTGCTCAGGTTGTGTCTTGAAAGATAAATTATTAACAGAAGAATATTGCTACTTTTTCCTAAAAGATAGAGCATATAGTCTTCAAGTAGATAGTAGGCAAATAGTCCACGGAAAAATATCTGATATATACGCCACATTAAACAACAGATTTCAACCATGGAAGGAACCAGACGTGGAAATTTCAATCCTCCTGGCAAGACCATTGTCAGCTTTTGTCAACCCTCCGGTAGAAGTCTGGGAAGCACTAATAAAAAATAATTTCAAAAAACGGAATCTCACAATACATTTATCAACAATAAAAGAAAATCATGTGATCGGATCCACAACATACCCTCCTACTTCGCAGCAGCAAAATTGTCAACAAAGGAAGAAATACTTGGCTGTACCAATAGGATGTGACCATCACGCCTACACTCTTCTCTATCAATGATAACATTTCTATTTTCAACTGTGTCAAACAACACCGATATACAAATCATTACAAACCACAAACAAACAATTGAGATGCTTCAAGGAACAATCGAATTAGAACATTACAAACTTGATCAACTAAACAAAGAAGACTATCCTAGTCTCCTCAAAATACTTAGAAGAATTATGGGGGACTGAAAAATCATTTTAAAATTAGACTCAGAGCTCAAAATACAAAAACCATCAAATGTACATAACTTGGACATTAATCCTAAACATTTTACCTATAACGCCTTCACCATGGAACTTCTAAGCACTCCGTGTATTCCACAGACAAAATCCATTTTGAAAAATACCAGTAGGATTACCAACTTACTACAATGGTACAACCAACAACGAATTCACCTATGGGAATCATACATGGGAAATATACAGTGGGACCATGTCCTAAAATATATCTCCTTTGCTGATAAGCCAGCTGCCTTGTATACGCACCCATCTCTATCACAAATAAAGAACTTTAAAGTAAAAATGATCGCAGAGGAACTACCAACCCACTTACTTCTACACTATCGCAATCCAACCAAAAACCCAAATTATTTGTGCTTATGCTGCTATGCGGAACCAAAGGACATCGTACACATATTTTCCTGCGTATCTAATCACCTAATATGGCAGAGGGAACTACGTCGAACTTTACAGAGAGTAGCGACTGAAACAGAATCACCACTAGAAAACCCTGATAGATTCATAAGATCCTTCACATTCTTACATATACAGAAAAAAATGCCTTTTGTTTTAATCATCAACTCCACCCTTTTCCCTACTAGCTCAAAATACAAGCAAAATAAATACACCCCCCTTCTCCATCACGAAATAATAAAAACACTCCATAAAGAATATTGGATTCCATCAAGAGCCTCAAGACATTCTGAAGCATTTCCAAATCCACCGAAGATTGACCTACCAACTATGACAAAAACACCCCCTATTGATAAAATAGTATTAGAAAACAAAATATGAAAATTCATTCATTTAGGTTGTACATCGCTAGCTAAACTCATCACAGACTAGAGGTCTTTGACCAATCTAGCAAAGAATTGGTCGAGAGCAAACTAGCTCTTACCCCTATCTCCCTAGAATAGTAATTATACATTTGTAACTCTAAGTGAATAATAACTATTAATAAAAGATATAGAGGAAAGACCTCTCTTTAAAAAAAAAATAAATAAATAAAAATAAACAAATGAATTCGACTTCAATAAAAGAAGATACAAAAAGAGAAGTTCCCTCGATTTTACTTAAAGAAAAATAAAGGAAGTAAGCTAGTGTAGACTAAAAAACTTTATTCGAGTAAATTAAAAACTTATCTTCTAGTAGTTATTAGGGTTAAATCAATTAAATGCATATATTCCTCCCTCCTTAATAGTTACAATGTGAAAGATCAAAAGCAAGAATTTGTACAGATAGCCTAAAGAACAGGAAATTAATTAATTCTTGTAATAAAAAAAAAGCATAATAATAATAATAATAATAAAGAAACAATTAAATAAATTATTAATTAACTTCAATTTTAATGCAACGTATAGGTTTAGCAATATCATTGTTAAAAGCATCTAGCATATTAGATAGCATGTTAATGTGCTAGAATAATATATTAATGTGTCATCTATTAAATCTAAATGTATATGTATAAGTGGAAACGGAATCTAAATGGAATCAGAATTATTATATAAATCAGCATTTGGAGCTGATTTTATCATATGCACACCCATAACCTAGTCTTAATTTAACTAGAAAATTCTGATTTTGACTTAATTTTCCTACAAGTAGGAGAATTAGTTGGTGATAACCTCCGTGAAAGTGATTATAGCCAACCAATCACAGGGACCAAGTAGAAAAAACTACTTTTTGCAAAGGAAGATTAAGCAACCCGCTTGAATCTAATAAATTTCATTTTCACTTACAATATAAACAAATAAATTTGACTTCAATGAAGAGAGATACAAAAAGAGAAGTTCCCTCGATTTTACTTAAAGAAAAATAAAGGAAGTAAGCTAGTATAGGCTAAAAAGCTTTATTTGAGTAAATCAAAAACTTATCTTCTAGTAGTTATTAGAGTTAAATCAATTAAATGCATATATTCCTCCCTTCTTAATAGTTACAATGTGAAATATTGGAAGCAAGAATTTGCACAAATAGCCTAAAGAACAGAAAATTAATTAATTCTTGTAATAAAAAAAAAGCATAATAATAATAATAATAAAAAAGAAACAATTAAATAAATTATCAATTATTTCCAATTTCAATGCAACGTGTAGGCTTAGCAATATCATTGATAAAAGCATCTAGTATGTTAGATAGTACATTAATAGCATTTGGGGGCTGATTTTATTATATGCACACCCATACCCTAGTCTTAATTTAACTAGAAAATTCCAAATTTTGACCTAATTTTCCTACAAGTAAGGGAATTAGTTGGTGATAGCCTCCGCGAAAGTGATTATAGCTAACCAATCACAGGGACCAAGTAGAAAAAACCACTTTCGCAAAGGAAGATTAAGCAACCCGCTTGAATCTAATAAATTCTATTTCCACTTACAATATATATAAACAAATAAATTCGACTTCAATAAAGGGAGATACAAAAAGAGAAGTTCCCTCAATTTTACTTAAAGAAAAATAAAGGAAGTAAGCTAGTGTAGGCTGAAAAGCTCTATTCGAGTAAATCAAAAACTTATCTTCTAGTAGTTATTAGAGTTAAATCGATTAAATGTATACCCTCTTCCTCTTTAATAGCTACAATATGAAAGGTATGCTAATCAAAAGCAAGAATTTGTACAGATAGTCTAAAGAACAGGAAAAGCTAATTAATTGTAATAAAAAAAAAAGAAACAATTAAATAAATTATTAATCACCATCTCCAATTTCAATGCAATGCGTTAGGCTTTGCAGTATCATTGCTAATAGTATGTAGTATGCGCTAATGTGGTGTTGATGTGCTAGAGTAACACATTAACGTGTCATCTATTAAATCTAAATGTATATGTTATAAATAGAAATAGATTCTAAGTGAATTAAAAATTATTATATAGAACCAGAATTTGAAGTTTGATTTTATTAGCACACCCATACCAGGACCCCGAAAAACTTTAATACAACTCAGATGATTCTAAAAAAGGAAATTTTGTATAGAAATTCATTAAATATTGCATTTTTATATAGTAAAATTTCAAATTTGCTTTATTTTATATATCTATTTGGCCAAAATACTGCTAAAATTATACAAACTCGGATCTAAGTTGTATCAGAGTTCTTTGGGGTCCTCTTATACCCTAGCCTTAATTTAACAGGAAATTCTGAATCCACTTAAATTCTGTTTCAACTTACAATATATATAACGAATAAATTTGACTTTAATAAAAAGAGATACAAAAAAAAAAGTTCCCTTGAGTTTACTTAAAGAAAAATAAAGAAAGTAAGCTAAGAGACCCTAATTCAAGTAAATCAAAAACTTATCTTCTAGTGACTATTAGAGTTAAATCGATTAAATGCATACCCTCTTCCTCCTTAATAGTTACAATATAAAGGTATGCTGATCGAAAGCAAGAATTTGCACAGATAGTCTAAAGAACAGGAAAAGTTAATTAATTGCAATAAAAAAAATAAAGCATAATAATAATAAAAAAAAGAATTAAATAAATAATCAATCACTACCTCCAATTTCAATGCAACATGTTAGGCTTAGCAGTTATTGTTAATAGCATATAGCATATTAAATAGCATATAAATGTGCTAGGTAACACATTAACGTATTATCTATTAAATCTAAATATATATAAACGAATAAATTTGACTTCAATAAAAGGAGTTACAAGAAAAAGAAGTTCTCTCTGATGTAGATTGAAAAGACCTTTATTCGAGTAAATCAAAAACTTATCTTCTAGTAACTATTAGAGTTAGATCGGAGAAATGTATACACTCACCCTCTTTAATAGTTACAATGTAAAAAGGTATGCCCGATCAAAAGCAAGAATTTGTACATTAATTCTTGTAATAATAATAAAAAAAATAAAAACCAAATAAATAATAATTTAATTTAATTAAAACAAAAAAAATTTTTACCAATTTCGAATAAGTATAAAAGTAACCAATCGAATCTCAACTTTTTGAAAAGTGCTATAAATAAATCTTAGTGAGGATTTCTTGAAAAGGTTTTGCTTATGCTTTTCCACCATTTGATCCAAGTTCATTGTTTTTAAGATTCCAAAAAGTTGGTAAAGTGTTTGCAAAGTGCTTCTGCTAATTCTTTTCTATCTTCTGATCTGGGTCATTTTCTCTATTAAGAAAAGTTTTTAAGATATTTAATCTATACTGATCCTTTTTAACAGAAAAAGTATAAAGAGTTAAAGAACACTATAATATATTTTCAAAAAATTTTATTATGGGAAACCATAAATTGCTAATTGATGATATAGTTTTTCATAGTAAGAGTTGCTTTAAAAAATTTTTTAAGTTGTATAACCCAGTGATCTTCAAACTAATCAAATCGAATGTCTGCCATGCTGACAAAGGGCTCACCACGCAAGAATACAAGACCAGGTGTGATATATGGCAAAAATTTTGCAAACTGATACCAAATCTTTTATTTAAAACTATGAAGAGTCAAGCTGCTCCAAGTTTAAAGGTAGAACTCAAATTAGATGACTAGCTGTGTCAACAACATTCAACAAGACTAGATCTCGCAACTGTTTTTTAAAATCCCACAAGCATAAAAACTTAGTAAACAACTTTGTCATAAACATTATACTGAGTTGGTTGTATTTGATAGAAATTTAAGCACAAATAAAAAACAAGAATATAGACAATATAAAAACATGGGGGCTATGTAGTGTTAATTTTTCAATTAAAATTTACTGTGCGAATACCGCACAATTTATAAACTTTTATTTACTGTGCAGATACCGCACAATTTATAAACTTTTCTGTGCGCCAAATACTGAGAAAATGTTGCAACTGTGCGCACTACTTCTAAAATGACAATTATTTCTGTGCGGCATCCGCACATCTACTAAAAAAGATGTGCGCAAATTTTTGTTTCTGTGCACTGCGCATAGTGCGCACAGTGAAAAATAATCACTGGGCTATGTGCAGTATGTGGCAAAAGGACATTTCTCATATAGGTCATATTTTTTTTAGCAAATCAGTTAAATTTAACTCTAATTTAAATAATGGTTACATTTTGAATTTTGGCAAAACATTAAAAATTTTGTATTGTTATATTTAATATTTTGTCAATTTTATCCTTTTTTAGGAGAAATACTTAACATCGAGAAAATAAAAACATTAAAATAGGCACTTTACCTGCCAGTAAGAACACAAAAAAATCAATAAACAAAACAAAATAAAAATAAATAAATAATAAATAAAGTAAAAAACACATTTTTTTATTATTTTTTATTCTGATTTTTTTAATTTAAAACTCGAAATAACAATAGAAAAATGATAGTGGAAATAAAAGTAAATTTCTAGTTATTCCTATAATAAGAAATACTTTTATTTCCATGTATGTACTTATCTATACTACTAAAATTTTAATGTTTGTCCAACTGTGTACTTTAAATGATTTAATTGGCTAAATTTTTTTAAGATCAGTTATGTAGCCATAGCATTTGGTTTTAAACTAATCTGAAATAACACATACCAATAAAACATTTAGCAAATTTATATGGAACTAGAAGTCTATACTCAACATATTTAACTTTTTCAATTGCCAAAATTTTTTATACAAGAGAATTTTCAAAAAACATAAATTTGGAAAATATTCTTTTGCATAATTACTGTATGTTTCTAAACTTTAAAGCATTATAATTTATAAAAATAAAATTTTAAAATCTGGCTAGTAAGCTTTGGCTTAAGGGTAGGATATTTTTTTGACTTGTGTAATACATAAATTTGCAGATCACTGTTCATAATTGGCCAAACTGGTGGTTTGGCCAATCAGGAGTAGGAGATCTGTAAATTTATGCATTATACAAGCCAAAAATACTCTACCCTTAATTCTTGAACAATACCCAGAGATATAACTATATTTAATTTTATTTACCTATGATATATTTGTATCCAAGTACTGTATGTAGTGTTATATAGTAACTTGATAATGCCAGATACCTAAAATAGTGCAATCATCAGTAAATTTTTAAACAAAGGCATGGACGTAAGAATGTGCCAAGTCTACTAGTTCTTTTTAAAATTTTTTAAATGTGGTTTTTTTTATTTTTTTTTTATTTTTTACTTTTTTTTGAAAAATTATAGATAGTGACCCATTGCCATAGCGACCCTTATATGATTAGCCAATCACATTAAAGATTGATGATCATATCAATAAAATTTTTTTATTTATTTGTTTTTTTCTATTTTTAATACTGTATTTATTTTTTAGAACCGACATTGCTTAGAGTCTTGACTTCGAATAAAGGTATGGCCATTCTTCAATTTTTTTTTTATTACAGTACTAACGTTCTTACATTCTTTTTTTAGAATGAATATAGTACGAATAGAACGTGTTAGAACAAACGTAGCATAATAGATAGTTTTTTATATTATTTTATTGCATTACTAACGTTTTTACGTTCTTTTCTTTAAAACGAATATAGCACAGTAGTTGGCTAGAACAGACGTAGTACAGTAGACGTAGCACAGTCACAGTAATTTTTTTAATTAGTTTATTACAGTACTAACGTTATTACATTCTTTTTTTAGAACGAACGTAATATGATTAGAACGTGCTAAAACGGATTTAGCACAGTAGAAAGTTTTCTTTTTTTTTATAAATTAGTTTGTTACAGTACTAATATTATTATGATCTTTTTTTTAAAATGAACATAGTACAATTGGACAGAACGTAGCTAGAATGAACAGACGTAGTACAGTAGATAGTTTGTTTTTTATATTGGTTTATTATATTATTAATATTCTTATATTCTTTTCTTAGAACAGATGTAACAAGAACGAACGTAGCACAGTCACAGTAGTTTTATATATATATATATATATTTTTTTCCAATTCAGCAGTCATGCCAATACTTTATTAGAGATTGTATTATCTTAACATAACAACAAAAATTATATAAAAGAAAAACTATCTTTCTATAACCTAAATTACAAATATTAGCACACCCGGTTATTCAGAGAATACCTATGTGCGACCTGCTATAGTGAGATTTTCCTCGTACTATACAGTATTGTTCTAAGTTGTATAATACTTTACAGAATGGTTCTCACAGCCTATTATAACTACCAACTATATTTTCCACCAACTAGCTCATTCACCACTATTGATCCAACGAGCTACCTCTTCTCTAACTACCTTCCAAACTTCAATTTTCACAACTTCTTTTTCTTGTTTCTTCTCTTTTTCTATACTCTGTGTTTTTCGTAGCGACTTCTCTTTTTCTTTCTTGTTTTCTTTCTTGCTTCTTTTCTTTCTTTTCTGCCTTTTACTACGTTTCTCCTTTACTGTGATATTTAACTCCTCCTCCCACTCTTTTACTAGCTTATATCTAGGGATCCATACTCTCCTACAGTGATCGGAAGTAAATCACCGGAAATTTCCAGATCTACCGGGAATTTCATATACGTATGATAATCTTTTTTTTAACGTACATACGTCTTTTTTCACTTGTGTTTTTTTTTTAACACACAATTTTAATTGTTTTTGATGATAAAAAAACCCTCCCGCCAAGAATTAAGCCTAGAACAACGAAGCCGTATTGCCGGCGCTTACCTGTGTGGTGTTAAACCACTTGACATTGCAAAAGTTTTTGATCTCCCGAAATCAACGGTGTATGACACTGTTAAGCGATATGAAGAGACAGGCTCAGAGCATCCGAACAAACGCCCTGGTCGCCCCGAAGCTCTCTCTGCGCGTGACAAACGCTCTTTAGTTCGTATTACAAAAAAAAATCGGAAGGAACCCTTGGCTGTCATCACTAACGAATTCAACGTCCAACATGATACGACGCTTACCACCAAAACTATTCGAAAGTACCTCCACAATTTAGGTTGGAGAAACTGTGTCGCCTGTCGAAAACCTCTTTTAGACAAAAGAAAAGCACTGGAGCGAAAAAAATGGTGCCGTGAACATTTAAAATGGGTAAATGAATGGCAAATGGTTGTTTTTACGGACGAGTCAAGGTTTTGTCTTCACAAAGCAGATGGTCGTGAAAGAACTTGGCGTCGAGTTAATGAAAAATATCATAAAGATTGTATAAATACGACTATGAAGTTTGGTGGTGGTTCTGTAATGTTTTGGGGCTGTTTTTGTTGGTGGGGCGTTGGACCGTTAGTAAGAATTAAGGGTAATATGAATTCGGATAGTTATGTTGATATTCTTGCAAAATATTTTATTCCTTGGGCAAATTCTTTAATGGAAAAACATCATGGTGAAATAAATTTAATTTTTCAACAAGATTTGGCTTCTATTCATACATCTACATATTCAGAATGGTGGATGAATTCGCATAATTTTAATATATTAAATTGGGCACCGTATAGCCCTGATCTTAACCCGATTGAAAATCTTTGGGAACGTCTTGATTCTGCAGTTCGTAACAGAAAACCCATGCCTACAAAGTTAGAAGAATTAGTTAAAATTATAGAAGAGGAATGGTATAACTTATCAATTGAATATATTCGTTCACTTATCTGTAGTATGCCAAATCGAGTAAAGACAATATATAAAGCCCGAGGATGGTACTGTAAATATTAAATAACCCAGGGTTTTTTTTTTTAGGAATGTAAATATAAATATTTTATTTTATTTTATATAATTATTTTGTAATTATATAAAATATAATAAAATAAAAATCGTACGTAAAATTTGGCCTCTTATGTGTTACCTATAAAATTTCCGGTGATTTACTTCCGATCACTGTATATATAAGCTCTATCCATTTTTTTCATAAAGTAACCAAGAAGCTTACGATTTGTTTGTTTGACTCAAAAAGTGGTCTCAATTCTTCATAATCTTCTATTGTTATTAGGCCTCTTATCCAATGCTCTCTTCTTCTTAGCTCATCCTCTGTACTACCCTTTCCTAAACTTACTAGAACTTCTTCTATTTTTCTTTCTATTTCTTCTGTGTTTTCTGACTTTCATAGGCTTGATTTTACTGTACATTCTTTGAGGTCTCTAAGTAGGTTTATCGATACTTTGCAGCTTACGAGGTGCTCTACTGTTTCATTCTGCTCTTTGCAGACTATACAGGTAGTACTGTGGTACACATCGGGTTTTCTTTTATTTAAAGCCACTAGGACTGGTAGCAGGTTGTTAATACACTTAAGTTCGAAGAGCTGTAGTGTGTTTTCCTCTGTTGTGTAGTTTTGTACCCTTGTCTACTTTCAGTAATTTTGTAGAAGGTTGGCCAATGTTGGAGCTTGGTGCGTTCTTGATAAGTTATATTGTTCTTTGCGTGTATAAAGGTCCATTCTGCTTTGTTAACCAATCTTGTAAGCATTTTGACAAAGGAGTGAATTGGTTTTTCGATTGGCTCCTTATTCTATTTGCACCTTATCTTGACTTCTTTCACACTATCTGCACTTAGTACAAAGTGCTTTTGACTATTAGCTCCTTTCTTGGCTTTTCTATCAGCTACTTCATTAAAGATTTTTCCTGAGTGACCTTTAACTTTAACTCAGTGAACTTTAAGTTTCTTCGTTCTTATTAGACTGACTACTGATGCCACTAAGCCAACATTTTTAATCTTTATCCATTTTCTTGTGCTTTCCATTTTAAGACCTTTTTGGATTGCTAATATCGCTGCCTTGCTGTCCATTCTAATTTCTATGCTTTTGTCATTTGGCGTTATTAATAGAGCAACTAAAATGCGACAAGTTTAGCTCGTGTTGAAGAGAACCACTTTTCAGTTGAAAAAGCCATCTGTCTAATACATTGACCCTCCTCGTTTACCTGTACAATTCCGCAACCTATTCTCATCAAATTTTCCACCTTCTCTGTTCTGAGTGAGCTATCAGTATAATATACTATATTGTTTAGATTAAAATTCTGTTCCAAAATTCCTTCTAACCAATATCTTATTTTCACATTTCCAACAATCCTATCTATACAGCATTTTTTCTAGCTCTTACATTCTACTAAAATCTCTTCTCTATTCCTTATTGCTTGAATCTCTCTTATCGGAGCATTTTCCTTACTTTTCCTTTCTATAAAACTATTTCCTAGAGTTTGTACCTTAAATAATAATTGAACACCCGTACCATTTTCTTAACCAAATTTGTTATATTACCTAAAGTTGTACGTTTTTTAGTAATATTATTTGAGTTACTATCTGGTTCTAAAACAGTGTACTTTTCATTTTTTGTTTCTATCTCCACTTCTATATATTTTTCTATTACAACATTTTCTCTTGCTTTTTTCTTGACTCTTCCAATTTCTGGTCTTTATTAGCTCCTTCTTTTCATAGAACCCATTTTCTTTTCCTTTTATCAGGCTCTACTCTAATTAGGCGAGAGGTAAAGCTGTTTTGATTTGAGTCTGGTACCATATACTTAGATCTTACTTTTCTGGTACCACTATGTTCAATCATTTATTCTCGATCACCTTGAACCAATTTGCTACTTTTTCTTGCAAATTGATACCAAGAGCTGCATTGATTTGCTTCCATGTGCACATTGTTGCTCCATCCTCCTGCAACAATTGCGAAGTTAAGTATAAGCCCAAAGTGCTTGCACTAGTAGTCTCATAGTATATTTGTCAGCTTTCTAGCATTGCTGTAATCGCGTGATCATTCTGCATATTAACTAGATCAAGATCCCAACTCTCTGTAAAACTGTTACTCTCGATGAAAATGTCTAACTGAGCTGCTTGCTGTAGCACTTTTAACCCCAGATTTTTGACTTTGTACCCTCTTTTATGTAGTAGGTCCTGATTTGTTAACAGACATTTTATTGCGCCTAATTTTCTTTGCCACTGCCTAAGTCTTGTTACTGTTGTTTTTTCCACATTACCTCCTTTATTTAATCTTATCAGTAGTTCTGTAATGTGATGTTCCATAAAACGATTCTATAGATCTTTAAAGTTTAACATATTTGGATGTTTTGGTATTGTATTTGCTGCCGTTGAGGGTAATGACATTTTCCATTTGGCTAAACACAACATTGGCTGCTGTATTTTTTTGCATTGTTTTTTTGATGGACATGAAACTATCAGTCTATACTCCAGGGCTGGAAGAAGTACAGCATTGTTTATATAAATAATCTGGGCAAGGGACATTTTCTTGTATTTTAAGAGCCCTACTATTTGGTTGACTTCTTTCTTTGCTCTCACTATATCAGCTTTTTGTTGATCCAAAACTGAAATCCAAACTCCCAAAAAGCGTGTTGTCTCTTTGGGTTTTTCGCCAATACTCTTATAGGAGAGTTTCCAATAACTACAGAGTGTTCTTCCTTACAACTTTTTCCTTTTGGGCACACCATGACTAACTCAGTTTTACTAGGATTAATTTCAATATTGTTTAAGAAGTAAAATTCTTTTGCTATATCAAGTGTTCATTGCATGTCTATCTAACTTCCTGTTGCCCAAGTTGTGTCATCTGCATAAGCTAAGACACCAACTTGTACCTCCTCTTTTTTTACTCTATAAGTAGTTTTATATATATATATATATACAATACTAATGTTCTATGTTCTTTCCTTTAGAATGAACAAAGTATGACTAGACGAATAGAACGTGCATGCTAGAAAGAACATAGCATGGTCACAGTAGATTTTTTATATGTATATATATATATATAGTACTAACATTCTTATGTTCTTTCCTTTAGAATGAATATAGTACGACTAGACAAATAGAACGGGCGTGCTAGAATGAATATAGTATGGTCACAGTAGTTTATATATATATATATATATAGTACTAATGTTCTTACCTTCTTTCTTTTAAAATGAACATAGTATGAATAGA
This sequence comes from Gigaspora rosea, assembly GCA_003550325.1. NCBI lineage: Eukaryota > Fungi > Glomeromycota > Glomeromycetes > Diversisporales > Gigasporaceae > Gigaspora > Gigaspora rosea. The sequence continues at coordinate 43,125 of QKWP01000472.1, read as the reverse complement.
ACATGCGTGCTAGAACGAATGTAGCATTGTAGATAGTTTTTTTTTTTATACACGTGTATTACAGTACTAATGTTATTACGTTCTTTTTTTTAGAACGAAAATAATACGAATAGAATGTGCCAGAACGAACATAGCACGATAAATATTTATATATATATATATATAATTAGTACTAATGTTCTTTGTTCTTTTCTTTAGAACGGACATAGTACAGATTGTAGCTAGAACAGGCATAGCACGAAAGTTAGTTTTTTTTTTATTTTATTTTTATATATATATATATACAGTACTAACATTTCTTCTTTTTTTTTAGAATGAACATAGTACAATTGTTTAGTTAGTATGGAGCATAGCAGTAGATAATAGTTAGTAGTAGTTAGTTAGTATAATATGTAGCACAATAGTAGAAATCAGGTTTTTTGTAATTTTTTTTTTTATTTTTTGTATTTTTTTTTTTAATTTTTTTGTAATTTTTTGTATTTTTTTTTAATTTTTTTAATTTTTTTTGTTTTTTTTTATTTTTTTTAAGTAATCATATGGACTCACGTGATCAATTTTGATTGGTCAATCACGGGATTGCTATGGCGATGGGTCACCATAGCAATAGGTCGCATAAAATAACGCCCTTTTTTTATTTTTTTATTTTTTACTTTTTTTTATTTTTTTTTAATTTTTACTTTTTTTTTAATTTTTACTTTTTTTTGTAATTTTTACTTTTTTTTTATTTTTTACTTTTTTTTTATTAGTTTACTTTATTTATTTTTTTATGTACTGTACATTTTTTATTAAACTTTTTTTTTTTTAATTTTTACTTTTTTTTAATTTTTACTTTTTTTTTTTATTATTCTTCGTCATGGTGATGTATCGTTCTCTACCCTTGATTAACCAATTTGAATGCAGGATTGGTGTAATCTGAAATCGAAGCTATTACAATTTTTTTCAAAAATCATCTAAAGCACAAAATTTTGCCTATAAAATCATCTTTCATGCTTTAACAAAAAAATTCTTTCAAAATTTTGGATTAGCATCTCTTTGCTAAATGCTTTACTCTAACTCTATCCCTTATCCTTACCCTAACTCTAAACTAATAAATTAATTTATTGTTTTGATTTTATATTATACCAGATCTTATAAGGTGCAGTAGTGTTGTACAGTTTGGTTGTCCAAGGCCTTTTTTGGTCTTGTCTACGTCCAAAATATCCAAGAGTCCAAGGTTGTCCAAAGCTTATACAGGCTTTAATAATTATTAAATTTGTCTAAAAAATATATGATTATATATTTTTTGAGATGCTGAACACATATTAGTTAAAATTAAAATAGATATTCTTAATTGCCAATCCAGATAAGATCAGCAATATTTTTATATTTAGAATTGGGGCAAAACATACATAAACAAGGTAGTACAAAATCTGGATCAGGCCTGTATATATAAAATTTTTATATGATTTAATGAATTTTAAAGACGTTTTTACTCATATCTTCTTATCTACTGGTCCGATTTTAATGAAATTTTACTAGTAGATGCACAAGAACCTGCTCTACGACTTTACTTATATCAAAAATAATATTTACTTAGTACAAAAAAAACTTTTTATTAGGTCTAAAACAGATTTACTAATATATTGTTTATATATTTGTTTATCCCTAATTCCAAATATAGTAATAATATAGCTATAGTGCCGATCTTATTCGGATTGGTAATTAATAAAATTTTAAATAATTTTACTTTATTTAATTGTCCAAAATTGTCCAAAATTGCCCAAACTACTGTTCAAAGCTGTCCCGTGACAATACTGAAGTGTGGTATATCGCATATATGAAAAAATTAAAAATTCTTTTTTTTTTAATATTTTTAAATAGTTTTTTATATTTTTAAATGTTTTTTTTTATATTTTTAAACAATTTTTTTTATATTTTTAAATAATTTTTTTTTATTTTTTTGATTATTTTATTGTTTCAATCTTTTTTTTGGACATTTCTAGGCATCTCTAGTCAAAGATATATAACTTATATATCTCTGGCCTATTGGCTAATCAAAAATAAGCAAACGTCACATGACTTATTTTTTCAGAACACCAGCTAGTCGGAAAGGCCCATGAGGACGCCGAAATATACATAGATAGGTCAGGTTAATTATAGGGTTACTAAAAAATAAAAGATCTACAGAAAAACTTCAAAAAATAAGCAAAAAAATTACTATAAATGGAAAAGATCTGCATTAAACCCAAAAATAAGCAAACTCATACCTGACCTATCTATGTATATTTCGGGGTCCTGGCCCATGTAATCTGGAATTCGATCTTACTTTATGGACTTCATCATTATCCCAAGAAAAATTTTACAAAAATTTAAAGATTTATACTTTATGATGTAACCGCACAGATAACTCTTTTGATTAAAAAAAATAATAATTGCACAATGTTTTTTCTTTTAATAAATTAATTTATTACATTATAATGCGTTCAATTACAAATTATACATTATAGACCCATATGCCTAGTGTATTATATATATATATATATAAAATCTAAAGTATTTTGCGATACAACTACAATCTATACTAAAATTTAATATTTGACTTGCATACCAGAACCACTAACTACTACGAATCCCTACCAGTAGCTTCATACTCAAAGAGAAAAGGCCCAAAGAATGATGATGCTAGAAGTGGCAAAACCAAAGGTTTCAATAACAATATTAAAGTGGCGAACATGCCTGTAAAGGCTCCAATGAAGTTGCTAAAGTGATAATACTCACTAACAAAGGCTTCAACAAGGCTGCAAAATCATGCCTGTAAAAGCTTTGATAATATCAAAGCGATTTACCTATTATACTAACATGGTGGACATTTGTTTTAATTGGTTAAAAAATATAAACAAGTAAACAATATATATAATGTAGATTATTATATAAATTTAGATCTATGGGATCATCAATTGGATGATTCTAGAATCATATATTAATTGGCAAATCAAATCAATGCTAAAAATATGAATAGGTTACAGTGATATTTTTTCTACTACTACATACTTTACTTGTTTAAAAATGCGAAACATATGTTGTATGATCTGGAATTGACATACCAACTATTATTGAGATAAATACGTAAAATAGACAGGCTTGACTATATAGTTATAAATAAATAAGGGATTGATATAAAAGAATAGAAAGAAGGCATTTATTCGTTATCAAAAATTAACAGACATAGATAATTCTAATGAAGTAAGTAATATATATGTTCTTAATTAAGAACCGAATTGATTATATCAATTAATAATTTTTATATTATGAACTGGAAAAATAATTAATACAAGTAAAAAGATTTGAAGCAAATCAGGTAAAAAGCATTATGTAATGATAAATAAGTATTTGTTTTCTTGGTTTGTGAACTCATTTGCTGATTCTAACTTAACTAAATATTTATACTTACAGGTGCAATAGTAATATATTTATTTTCATCATACTTACAAGCTTAACGTACAATATATAATCCAGTTAAAATGAAGCCTGAATATGTATGTTAGGATAAAGTTAGATAAGGGTTAAGATAAAATGTATATTAGGGTAAGGGTTAGAACGAAAATGTATATTAGAGTAAGGTTTAAAGCAGAAATGTATGTTTGAAAAAGAGTTAGAATAAAAATATAGAATTAAGACAGAAATATATATTAGGGTAAGGGTTAAAATGAAAATGTATCTTAGAATAAGGGTCAATGTAGAATCATGTGTTAGAGTAAGTATGGAAATGTTTGTTAGAGTGAAAATTAGTTATTAGTTGTATGTAATAACCTAATGTAAATTTTAATAATAAATATCATATATAATATTAAAAATTTAATATAGTTTATAAATATATTTATTTTTTTATATTCTTGTAATATAATATTAAAATTTAAGATCTCAAAAAGGTTCATGTTTTTTATAGCGATACTTATTTTAAAATTTGGTACTTAGATCTTGTTTTGAGTATATTGTATAAGCATTATTTGAGATATTTATACAGTTTGTTTATTAATTGATCTTTAATCATCAATATTTATTAACTAATTTCTAACTATCAATATTTATACAATTCTGTTATTCTTTTATATTAGAATTATTAGAATTCATTTGAACTCATGCATTGCTTGACTAATTCAATCTTAGGATCGAATTTAGGCCGTATTCATTACATAAATAATTTTAACTTCATCAAATGGCATACTATTCGAATGACCTTTATCTAGTAGACATAACTGATATGATAATTATAAAACCATAAGCTTTGACTTCACCAATAAATTTTTGAAAAGCTTATGTTTTTGGTTTGTTTAATGAAGCCGATGATAGAAACTAATATATGCATTTTAGTATTTGAATCCAGTGTTTCAAGCGAATCCGAAATGTTCGCTCGCACGTACAACATATATGTTGCTTAACTGTTAATATTTTTTTGTACTTTTTAAGGGAACTTTTATTCAAATGTATTAATATAACTGATTACTTCCTTACATTTTCAATATCTTCAATAGAAATAATATTAATAGAAATAGTATCATTTGTGGCTACATGTCCGAGTGACTGTTGGTTAACATAACTAATGAAGTTGCTAGTATAAATAGTACTATCTTCTATTTTAAAGCCATTATTTTCGATCACCATTTCTTTATCAGATTTTAAAAATTCAGTTAAAGTTTGATTAACATAACTAATGAAGTTGCTAATAATGAATCCTCAAACAATTCGCAAAAGCAAGTAATGGCCAACAATAGTTGCAAACAAGTTTCAAGCAAACAAACAAACTCAGCAATATCATCTCGGCCTTCAGTCTTTGCACCATTTCATTCACTCTTGAAAGATTCTTGAAAAGTAAATCTCCCACTATGTTTAGGACAATCGCATTCAGAACCACCACATTTGGGACCATCGCATTCAGGACCATCGCATTCAGAACCATTGTATTTAGGAACTGAAACTTTAAAAAAAATATATAATAAAATTTGTGACGAAATGCCGGAATTGAATAATAACAATACAGTCATTAAAAATTATTGTAATATTAATGAGAAAATATGTAAAGATTATAAAAAAACGAAAAAGCATTAATTTATGTAATTGCAATGTAATAGCATTAGATATATGAAATAAGTAATATTTATTTTATTATGCGAATAAATAGGTTAAATGTCTCTAAACAGTTCTTATTGATTAATACTGTATTAAAGCATAAAATCTTTGATGATCTGAGTGAACTTAACCCATGATTAATCTGTTCAACTTAATCTTATATATACAACGAAAAGAATTTTTAATAAAAAATCATAATCATATAAAAAATCAAAACCATTTAATAAATAACAAAGCTAATAATTCAATTTCTTCGATTTTGTTGATTTTGTTTCAATTTTATTATTTTATATGACAATATCCCGAAGTTTTTAAATACAGTAATAAGAATGGGTTATGGATCATGGTCAAAAGAAAATGACGAGTTTTTATATATGCAAATTCAATCTCGGTCATTTTTTAACCAATGTCAAAAGACAGATTTAAATAATGTAGGAATTAACTAAACTCTTTTAGTCAATTAACTAAGTTTATTAGATTTGAGTACTGTATCGTCAATGTTCATTATTTCAAAAATTGTACGCCATACACATTTTGAATTAACGCGCATTTCTGGAGTAATATAAATCAATTGATCACATATCCATTTTTCTATGCTGGAATATCATCAACACAATCTAAAGATCATAAATACTGTTGACCTTCTTGAAACCGATCGATAATTTGTCAAATCTGATGAAAATTAGTCTACAAAGTCAGTTTCCTACTGTATAAATTTAATAATTTATAACTGATAAGATTTTCAACCTGATAATCTTTAAATACTGATGCAAATCCGACCACCATGCATAAGAGGTTCAATAGTACTTGCTTAAAGTTTTTTAATATGCTGTTTTTAGTTATTTCTGTATTTTACAGAGTTTTTATTTTCAAAGTTTAAAAAGTTTATTCTATACTTTTACATGCGCATAAAACTATCAAACTGAATATCTTCATTGTTAACTCTTAAAATTGCAGATTGATCACCTGAAACGATGCAAAAACTATTGGGACTAATAATGGGAGCATATTGTAGCATTCTTTAGTAAATTGACAGAGATTTATTGCTAATTTGAAAAGATTATAAATTGAAGCGTCGTCAATCAGATCTAAATTTGCAAATTTTACTAGTTGGCACTAAGCTGTTTAACACTAACCCTAAGTATATGTTATTAGCTTCAATTCTACCACACTTTTATTTAAAAACTAGACATGTTAGGAAGTTCATCATAAACAACTTTTAATAATTTAACAAGTTCTTGTTGAACTGAAACCAAATCTTTAGTATTTATCACCGAATGTATTCATTAATCGTGGTAAGAAAATAGCCTGTAATTCATAAATATTAAATATTAAACAATTAGTTAATATAGCAACTATAATGCTACATTTTTATAATAAAAATAAATATATAATATAAAAGCATTTCGATTTAAAAATCCATTACTTCCATTTATCTATAGCAATATTGGGTTTAGGTCAAAATCCCGACAAAGAATTCAAAATCAGCCAAAGCTAGTTTAATATTGGCCGGAACCCTTGGGGAAGGGGGAAAAAAAAGCATTGCCCGGGTTTTCAAGATTTTGACTCTGTCGGAATTTTGACCTAAGGCAGGCATTATTCAGCAATACATTCATAACTTGTATAGGTTATCAGACCCTGATAATTGTCTAAAGCGATTTTTAATTTATTTTTATGATAAGGCTGGTGCAATTATTGTTGATATGCAGAAACATGTGTTAATTGGGGATATCTTTAACGGACATTACATGGATTGAAATAGAAGTTTATATGTGAATTTGGTATCACACTTCTGCGAATGTTAAGCCAATATGTTAACTATTATTAAATTTTTTAGCAATGAACGTGCAGTAAACTTTTTTCGTTGATTCATATTTGTGCCCAATTCTATTTCTTAAAATTGCTTATATGTATGTGCTTACATACTGTATATCTTATATTCCACCTAGCCTAATCAATTTGCAAAAGTCTTTAATTCTGGCCAAAATTCGAATATGACATCACTTGATCAATTTTTTGAAAAGCTTATGATATTTTTTTCATGCAAGTATGTTTTACTGACTTCAGTAAAGTTAATTAATTTTCTCTTCGCTTTCCAAAATTTTGAAATTGCAGGCTGTTGCCGTAGACTGCCGTATACAAGTTCACCCCCTAATTATTTTCTTTTTTTTTTACCAATTTTTTTGGTGGAATGTATACAGCAGTTTACGGGGCTATGATAAGTTAAATGAAACCGATTATAGAAACTAATATATGCATTTTAGTATTTGAATCCAATGTTTCAAGCGAATTCGAAATGTTCATATGTTTTGTACTTTTTAGGCGGATCCTTTATTCAAATGCATTAGTATAATTGATTACTTCCTTACACTTTTTAATACTTCAATAGAAATATTATTAATAGAAATAATATCATTTTCGGCTACGTGTTCAAGTGACTGTTGGTTAACATAACCAATGAAGTTGCTAATATAAATAGTACTATCTTCTATAATATCTTCTATAATATTAAAGCCATTATTTTCGATCACCATTTCTTTATCAGAATTTAAAAATTCTGTTAAAGTTTCGGTATTGTTTTTCCAATTTGAAATAATTTCATAAATTTCCAAAGCTGACGGTCAACTTTATCCCAACACTTCTTTAAAGATTTACATAACATGGTGTTGTACCTTTAATACAGTAATAATAGTTGGTCTTAAACCTTCACAAATTTCAAGTGCCAATCTTAGATTGCCATCTTTATAATCAGAAAATATAATATTTCCTGAAGAAATCTCCCACATAATCATTCCAAAAGAATAAATATCTGATGCTTTAATAAATGGCTTTCCCTATAAGAAAAGTGGTACGGGTGGTGGTACGGGTTGGTGCCGGGAATTCTCGAAATGGCACGGATCTTGTGGCACGTGCAGGAACGTTTTACGGAATGGCACGGTAAAAATGGCACGGACATTGTGGCAAAGGGTGGCACGTAATATCACGTCATATGAAATGGCTCGTTCAGATGACACGTATGTGTACGTTACACACGTTGTTACTATCGGAAAAAAGGGAGATATCAGACACGCCGGTTTAAGCTACTTGGATAGTAAACGAGGATTGGAAAAATCGGATGGGCTGAGATGGATATCGGATAGGGTGGGTTTATAATAAGAAAGGAGGAAAATATGTAATAACGAATATGTAATCAAATAATAAATCAATGTATCACAATAAATCATAAATCAAATAAATAATCGTTATGCAACATTCAGCAGATATGAGAAATAAATAAATCAATCATGTAATAATCAGCAGATACGATATATATAAAGAAATCACACAGAAGACTTTATTATAAAGGAGGAATTCACTCAGATAAAACCTAAAGATACAAGAAGAGCGAATACATTGGTCTTTTATACATGTTAGCGAACTCAATTTCCCCCTAGGTCATTATCCTTCCGTCATTACTAATACACATTTATCCTCAACACCAATTATACTTTTCCCTCGTGTCTTTATCCAATTCAAGACTCAAACCCGAAGCATTAATTTGAAATCCGCCTTTCTAATTCTTCATTGGGCTAGCAGATTTGCGATAATATTTAAAGGCTTCACGCGTTTAGTATTGTTCAAGCATGAATCTAATTTAATTTCACGCGTCGCAGATAATTTAGTATGGATATCGGGTTTGGTAATTATACATATCTATAGGAGGACATATATGGCAATCGGGATATCTATAGTTAGTAATAAGAAAAGATATATATGGTAATAACGTAGGGTGGGTATAGGTAAGGAAGGGATAATCGATCATAATCGTGAGCAATTTAAGGTGATCGGATCGTGATCGTACAGGGATGGAAAAGCAGTGGTGATGATCAAAAAGAAGATTTTGTGCGCAGAAAATTTTTAATAGTGTAACAACGTGTTGGCTCGTGATACGTGTTGGCTCGTTTCGTGGAGAGCGAAAGATCAGTAAAGGATTTTTTTTTAAAAAAAGAGCGATATCTCATGATTTCACTAATGAAGCTTCCCTGTGTGTCTTAACAAAAAAAATTCCTTACAAAATTTTGCTTCATATGCAGTTAGCTTGTTCATCTTGTATTGATTACCTATGTAAATTTATGTTTAATAGTTAATCCACTTCGTTATCGCGGTGGCACGTGAATTTACGTTCATTACCCTTGCCAAATTCCGTGCCGATTCGACTAGTAAACTGCTGCAAAACCCGTGCTATTTACGGTCCAATTGGCACGGGCACACGGTCCCTCACGGTCCACCGAATCTGAACCAACTCGGACCATACCCGTACAAATCCGGACCTTGACCCGTGCCTATCCGATTCCATCTCGTGCCTATACGGTACATTTTTCTTATAGGGTTTCCTTATAAAACTTCCAGTGCTATATAAGGTAAAGCTCCATAAATTCCTCTAGATTCTTTGTCTAATGTTTTATTAACTGATATTGCAATTCCTAAATCACCGATATAAGCGTTATTTAAGTCATCTTGAAATATATTACCACTATGTAAATCACAATGAATAATATCATTAAACTGAATTAATTGAAGATCTAAAAGATAATATCTCTATTTTTTTCTCCCATTTCATTTGTGCAACTTTGTAAAGGTTCCCACATAAGGATCCTATTTTTGTATATTGCATAACTAATATATAATCATCTGTGTATTCATCTTTTGATATTCCATGACATTGTAGAAATGTAGGGTTTTTAGATCCAATATTTAAATATGCAATTAACTATAAAATTATAATTATTAATAATTGATAGCAATGACTAAATTATAAAATTGTGTTAATCTAATATTTACCTCTTTTATAAGTTCCTCATAACTCCTTTTTGATCCATGAAATAATTTAAGTGCGACTACTGTTTGCATTGTAGAGTTACTAATCTTACGAACCCAATAAGCAACATACACAGTTGCAAATCCACCTTTTTCAATTTTTCCAATAATTTTTAAATCATTAAATAGAATCCATGAAATTAATAAATTATTGTCAGACAATGATTTTTTCAATAAATCATTAATATTTTTAGAATCAACTATCTTTTCAGGATTATTGCTTTTCGCTTTTTACAGCCATTCAATAGTCTTTTCTTGATTAGGCAAAGTTCCATAACCATTTCGATAACATAATCCAAGTTCATATTGTCCGTTGTAATTACCATTTTCAGCTGATCTTGAATACCACAACAACGCCTGTTTACCATGCTTAGCTATACCTATGCCATTCCGATAACACACTGCGAGATTATATTGTGCTAAAGAATAACCACTCAAGAAATTTCAAATACCATTCAAATGCCTTTTTGTCATCCTTGTCTGTACCTATGCCATTATGGTAACAACTTCTGACTTTAAATTGTCCATTCGAATTGCCACTTTTAGCAGATTTTAAATACCACTAAAATGCTCTTTTTTATCCTTGCTTGTGCCTATGCCATTTCGTAGAAAATTCCAACATTAAACTGTCCATTCGAATCGCCACCTTCAGCAGATTTTAAATACCACTCAAATGCCTTTTTTTCATCCTTATCTGTGCCTATGCCATTTCTGTAGCAAATTCTGACATTAAATTGTCCACTTTTAGCAGATTTCAAATATTATACCAATCAAATGCCTTTTTTTTTCTTCCTTGTCTGTGCCTATGCCATTATCGTAACAGCTTCTAACATTTAATTGTCCATCCGAATTGCCTCCTTCAGCAGATTTCAAATACCACTCAAATGCCTTTTTTTCATCCTTGTCTGTGCCTGTAGCAAATTCCAAAATTTAATTGTTCATTCGAATTATCACCTTCAGCAGATTTCAAATACCACTTAAATACCTTTTTTCACCCTTGTTTATGCCTATGCCATTTCAAATACCACTCAAATGCCTTATTTTCATCCTTGTCTGTGCCTATGCCTTTTTTGTAGTAAATTCCAATAATTAATTTTCCATTCGAATTGCCACCTTCAGCAGATTTCAGATACCACTCAAGTGCCTTTTTTTCATCTTTTTCTTTGCCTATACCTTTATTGTAGCAGACTCCAACATTAAATTGTCCATCCGAATTGCCACCTTCAGCAGATTTCAGATACAGTACCACTCAAATGCCTTTTTTTCTTCTCTGTGTATTTGCCATTCAAATAGTAGGCTCCAAGTCAGTACTGTGCATCAGAATTGCCATCTTCAACATATTTCAGCACAAATTCAAAATCATGTTTTTTTATCCATGATAACTTTTGAATTAAAAATATGCTAAATTATAATTTTTTACATATACGATAACTGTATCTATTGTCGAAGACGCTGGGCGTGTGATATGAGCGAACAACCAATCACACACTCAACAAAAAAAACTCATACACACGGGACCTCGTAACAAGTTTGATAAAAGAGAGGCAGTTTGATTTGGCAAAGTAAGGCACATCGGGCTTGTTACTGGAGGACAGTTTATACAAAAATCAAGGAAATTCTTGAACTCAAAGGGCACGTGAGTTTTTATTTATTATCCTCAAACTTTACAACTTTTTGGATGTACATGCATGCATTTACTAAGACAAACGTTCGAACTATTTATAAAAATTCTCAAAGAAACAAAAAGAAGAAATTTGAAAGAAAAGAAGAAAAGAATATCAAGCTATTTTCTTCCACCTGTTTAATTAATGCCGATTTAGCTATTTTCTATCATGAGTGTATGCATTTGATTTCACTGCTTTTAATTTTCATCGTGAAAATTAAGACATGCCTTACACTATACCTGATTTGGCCTTGCAGAAAATCAATTTTAAAATCACGATCTTAATGATTTTTTCCATTTTCAGCATTTTTCTATTATAAGGACAAATTCGTTAAACAAAGGGCTGATTCTTCTCTTGATGCCTTATTCTTAAATTGTTCTAATTTTTGATCGATCTTTCTTCGATCTTCTTTTTCTTACAGATTCAATGGCAAAGCATTTTTCCAGGATGATGTGGGGCTTGGGTATGGGACCATGGGAACTAGGCGCAGTACCAGGTGAGAAAAGTTTTTTTTTAACGGCGCAGCTATATGGATCACATGCGTCACAGGACTTCGATCTATGGGGTCACATGGTTCTGCCAGCGACTCTTTCAGTCTCACAGAAAATTCGATGTCACGGATTCCAGTCTGCTCCTAACAATTCACCCCTCCTTAGTTTTTCACGTCCAGTGAAAAATAACCTTAAAAATTTTTTTTTTACTTTAATTTTCTCAACTTTTTTTTCTTTTCTTTTATTAGCTCTCCCAGGATCGAAAACTCTATTACGGAAGACATGTGCCTGTAAGCATAGTACAGTTCTTTCTTTCAGGTTCTTATGTCGATTTTTATCTAACTTTTCTGACTTTCTCTTTTTATTATAGGGACCTTTTTGAAAACGAGCTCAGACAATATATACGGTTTGGGTTTCTATTTTAATGGCTCCCTTATTCTCATTCTTCTCTGCTCCGATTTCTTTACTATAACAACCACTAATGTACGGCGTCTGGGTCAATATCTTCTCCTTCCGATAGTCATCCGAAATTCATCAACCTTCTTCATCTATTTTGTGCAAGCATGGTGTAAGGCTTCTTCTTCGAGAATTATTTTATCAACATTTTCTTTATTACTTTTATCATCTTCGACTAACATTTCTCGATCACTTTCTTCAAGAGCGTTGTTCACAACTTCTTCTTTCAACTCCAACTTCGCTCCTCTATCATTGTTCATCTCAGCAGCATCTTGATAATCTATCAAAACTTCCTTTTCAACTTCCTCAAGGTCAGATTTCAAAATCTTGTCCACAGGCTCCATTTCAGCGGCTTTAACTTGAAAATGTTCGTTTTCTTCTTTCATTCTCTTTTCCTTTTCGTCTTAATATTTATCCTTTTCAACTCTAACTCTATCTTGAACTTCTTTTTCCGGGGCTCACTCATACACAAGAGCATCAAACTCTGCTATTAGTTTTTGGGAAAGGGCTCCAAATCAACTCTTATTTCTTCTGAACCAAGTTCAGCACTGTTGACAAGTTCTTCCGAGGTGACATTCATATCGACCACTTCCTTGGTTGAACCTTCATTGTGCGAGGTCTTTGCGGGGAGAACTTCCGTGTAGGAGCAACTAGAAGTGGGTCTTTCCGTTCTGCTTCCATGGCCAACTGAACATAGTGCGGCAGGTATATGACTTCTTCAGCTTCCTCTTGGGGATGTTTGTATATTGATATTCTTTTCTTGTTGATAATGGGACGTACGGGGTAGGTATACGATTTCTTCTTGATCTTCCTGCATTATTTCGTCCAGGACTTCTAACACAAATTCTAGGGCTTGAGAAATTTGTTCGTCAAAAAGCATACAATTTCTGAAGGCTTCATTAATAATTTCTTGGGCTTTCTTGGCTTGTTCTTCGGTAAGTGCAGCAAAACTGGCAGCGCATTCTTCTTCTAGGTAGGTCACTTGCGGGCACCTACTAACAATGTGGTCTCTTACTCCACAATAGGAGCATCTCATTTTATATCGGAGGCTTCATCTAGTGTCTTGATTCAAATTGCCTTGTGATATTTGGGTCTTCTTCATTCGGGTTTCCTTCTATCTTCAGGTTTCGTTAAATATCAGCGGCAGGTATATATCTTACATAGATATATTTTCCTTTTTTAGAACTCAGTTTCGTAAGAACAAATTCACGGCGTATTCAAAAATTTAAAAAAAACAAGGCGGACACAGTCATCGGTCCGATTCAAACATATAAAATAAAAAAACAAACGAGTGCACTATTCCGTTAGTGCCTCAAAAACCAAAAACAAAAACTAAAAAAAACAAAAAGGGGAAATGTCGAAAAATTCCACTTGTCGAAATATAGGTTTTCCAATGCAGGAAATATCAGCGTCGAATCTTACAGTCACCACCAAATTGTCGAAGGTGCTGGGCGTGTGATATAAATGAACAACCAATCACACACCCAACAAAAAAAACTCATATGCACGGGACCTCGTAACAAGTCTGATAAAAGAGAGGCAGTTTGATTTGGCAAGGTAAGGTATATCGGGCTTGTTACAGAAGGACAGTTTATATAAAAATCAAGGAAATTCTTAAACTCAAAGGGCACATGAGTTTTTATTTATTATCCTCAAACTTTACAACTTTTGACGTACATGCATGCATTTACTAAGACAAATGTTCAAACTATTTATAAAAATTCTCGAAGAAACAAAAAGAAAAAATTCGAAAGAAAAGAAGAAAAGAATATCACGCTATTTTCTTCCACCTGTTTAATTAATACCTGATTTAGCTATTTTCTATTATGAGCATATGCATTTGATTTCATTGCTTTTAATTTTCATCGTGAAAATTAAGACACGGCCTCACGCTATACCTGATTTGGCCTTGCAGGAAATCAATTTTAAAATCACGATCTTAATGATTTTTTCCATTTTCGGCATTTTTCTATCATCAGGACAAATTTGTTAAACAAAGGGCTAATTCTTCTCTTGATGCCTTATTCTTAAATTGTTCCAATTTTTGATCTGATTTTTCTTCAATCTTCTTTTTCTCACAGATTTAACTGCTAAGCATTTTTTAAGAACGAGGCTTGCAATGTGGGGCTTGGGTAGGACTGGGAAAACTCTATAATAGGTCCCGCCCCAAAAAATTTATTTAGTAAGTTTTGCGAATCTGGCTTTTTTTATAATTAAATGAATCAGTTTTGTGGGCACCTTAAAAAATTTAATAATAAAGTGAATCATTTTGGTCAAACACCTTGATATAAATCCAGAATTTTTCGGAGCTTCAATTATTTTCCCGAGCTTGCTCGTATTTTACGTTCATTGATTTTTAACCAGAATATTTCGGACCTTTACTTATTTTATGATAGATCGAATCAACTAATAGCAATGACATTTTTTATATTCTATATATGCGAATCTAATTCGGGCGGTAACATTTTTTTCTGCGAATTATATAAAGTCGAGGACCTCACAAGACTTTATAATAATTCGAATCTATGATAAGTCGATCACATTTTTCATATTTATAATAGTATTCGAATATAGTAGTGGCAGGACCTATTATAGAGTTTTCCCGGTCCTACTGTGGCACGTATATGCACACTACATGGAATGACACGTTTAAAATGATACGTATCGGCATGTTGTGCATGTCCAGAGAACCGGGAAAACTCTATAATAGGTCCCCGCCCCAAAAAATTTATTTAGTAAGTTTTGCGAATCAGGCTTTTTTTATAATTAAGCGAATCAGTTTTGCGGGTACCTTAAAAAATTTAATAATAAAGCGAATCATTTTGGTCGAACACCTTGATATAAATCCAGAATTTTTCAGAGCTTCAATTATTTTCCCGAGCTTGCTCGTATTTTACGTTCATTGATTTTTAACCAGAATATTTCGGACCTTTACTTATTTTATGATAGATCGAATCAACTAATAGCAATGTCATTTTTTATATTCTATATATGCGAATCTAATCCGGGTGGTAACATTTTTTTCTGCGAATTATATAAAGTCGAGGACCTCACAAGACTTTATAATAATTCGAATCTATGATAAGTTGGTCACATTTTCTATATTTATAATAGTATTCGAATATAGTAGTAGCAGTGACCTATTATAGAGTTTTCCCGGTCCTGCTTGGGTATGAGACCATGGGAACTAAGTGCAGTACCAGGTGCGGGAAAGTTTTTTTTTAACGCATAGCTATATGAATTATGTGCGTCACGGGACTTCAATCTACAGGGTCATATGGTTCTGCTGGTGGCTCTTTCAGTCTCGGATGCCAGTCTGCTCCTAACACTATATATACGGGTATAAGGTAGTACAAAATACAAATTTGGACTTATAGAAATGTTAAATTAATTCGGAGTTCTCTGGGATAGTATATTAAAAAGTAATAAATTATATAATTTATTTACTAATTAACAGGCATGGATGTTATTTAGAATAATGGCCCGAATTAAGATTAATTTAGGCTGAAAATTGTAATTTCGCCCCTACGTGTTATTTCGCGACAATACGGGTATGCACTTAAGCACCTTTCGAAATACAACGTTTTACTAATTTAAAACGAAAATAAAAAGTATTTTCAGTTTAACACATAATAAATGTCACTGTCCAAAATAATTTCGAACTGACAGACTTGGAAGACAAATGCACTACTTTAATTATTATTATACCAGTGGAGGCGTTATCTGATTGGCCAATTTAAATCTTTTTGTTTTAGTTTGAAAGCACTTATCCAACATGGTTTCTTGAAGGTTACAACATTTAATGGTTTATTTATGTTTGTAGGTGAGGTGATAAACTTATAATAATAGTTTTTATCGAAATTATTAGACACCAATATGAGAACCAAAATTATGATTATCCTAATATGAGGTGAGTCTAGAGCTTATAGTTTAAAAAAATAATAATTAGATTACTGATAATTTTTCATGATCATTAATCAGGCGAATCATATATGTATATGTTAAAAAAAACATGTTAATTTCGTCTAGACTATAGATGCTAGTGAAATTAATTTCACCAAATTCACAATAATGGGGTTTCAAAATTAACAAAATAAGTGGCATATTTGAAAATAAGTAGGATTTTTTAAATAGCGTTTATACTATGTTTAATTATAAATTGGAAAAATAAAATAAATTCTCTGGTTTTAATTTTGAAACCCTCAATGGTGAAATTATTTCACAGTTTCAATTTTATTTCATCAGAATCTTTAAGTCTAAACGCAGAAATTTAGGAAAACAAATAGAGATTTGGCATTCATTTCATAGCGGTAGTTACAACTTTTTCAAAACTGTTGAGGTTTTTTATCATAAAATTGCAATACTGTTATATATTTTGTGAATTATTTCTTATTAGCGAAATATTTCAAGCTCTGAAAAGTATTGCGTACTACTTATGTAACATAATTGATGAACTTGAAAAGTTTATTTTAGAATATCTAGGTAAATAAATATTTTTATGCACATTAATTAAATTAAGGCGAATAAAGCTTGAATTGGAAAGTTATATGAAAACTACTGTAAATACACGAGAAATGAAAATAAGTAGTAAATATTCATGCATTAAATATTTAAATATTTAGAATAATAAACTAACGCCATGATACAATAGTTAGAATTATAAACAAATTGTTAAAATTCTGCAGTCCCAAGGGAAATTCGCAAGCGGAGTTAATTTGATTTTGATAATTAATTCATTACCTGTTACAGTAATATATAAATTCATTAAATTTCCAAGCATCTTGTATTTAATGCGCATCGCTATATCATTTGCACTATGCAATTAGGCCTATTATAGGCACCTCATTGTTACATATCATAATAAAATTTAAGCACTAAATTAGAGAGCAATGTTTAATTTTAGTTTCTAGCAATCAGAAACCCTTTCTTTTTAAAAAAAAATCAATATAAAACATTAGACATCTGGATAATTCTGTTTTTAAGGCAAACTGTCTGGTTAACCAGATAAAGAGCCTTTTAATCCAGTTATTAACTGTCGATGTTTTTGTCCGGCATTTTGTAATTCACAGTAACGAAGTTTATCTTTATCGATAAATTGAAATACTTAAGTCGAAGACATTTTGTTTTGAATGTAAAAAAAAAATGACTTAAGGATTTTATGACCTTTACAATATAAAACTTTTTATAATCACAGATTAGGTTAAGCCAATTTAGTTAAGCTAATTTAACCATTGGCTGAGTGGGCACATAGGATGGTGCTATGCTTTTATAGCATTTGATTGCTGAATTTAATGGCATATATTCATTTAAAATTAATAAATAAATAAAAACAAATTCAATTATATTCACATGATAACAAAAATTTTTAACTGGAACAATAGTGCAAAACAATATTTTTTTTGATTTGAGTGAATAAAAAAATGCATCATTATCATTATTTATAAATTCAAATAAATAATAAATAAAATAAAATAAATAGTAATCACTATACCTTGTATCTTTAATGAAGATAAAGTTATTATTTGAATTTTCAATGTATTTAACCTACGTATGGCACTTTGGCCTGGCCTGCATATTAATACGATCTTCAATTTTGGCAGGAAATTAATTTCTTTTGGGGAAGTCAAAAAACCAAATTCTTGCTCTATATGAAAAGTAGTATGGGCTGTGCAGTGATAGTGTATAAAATCTGGAAAAAACTTTTTGTGCACATGTGCACATTGGAAAAATTTTTTATAAAATTTGTATAAAAATTGTGCACAACCTATATATTAATTAAGAAAAATCTTTGTGCAATGTGCAAATCCAATTTAAAAAATTGTGCATACAAAAAAATTGTGCACATGAATTTTATTTCTGGGCTATGGTATGAGCTGGTGTCGAGAATGCTCGAAATTGCACGGATCTTGTAGCACGCACAGGAACATTTTACAGAATAGCACGGTAAAAATGGCATGAACATTACGGCAAAAGGTGGCATATAATATCACGTTATATGAAATGGTACGTTCAGATGACACCTATGTATACATTATACATGTGTTGGCTTGTGATACATATTGGCTCATTTTATGGAGAGCAAAAGATCAGTAAAGGATTTTTTTTTAAAAAAAAATTGATATCTTATGATTTCACTAATGTAGCTTCATCTGTGTGTCTTAACAAAAAACATTTCTTACAAAATTTTGCTGCATATGCATTTAGCTTGTCATCTTATCTTGATTACTTATGTAAATTTGTATTTTAATAGTTAATCCACATCGTTATCACGGTGACACATGAATTTATGTTCATTACCCATGCCAAATCCCGTGCTGATTCAACTAGTAAACTGCTGCAAAACCCAAGCCATTTACGGTCCAATTGGCACAGCATATGGTCCCACATGGTCCACGGAATCTGTACCAATTTGGACTATACCCGTACGAATTCAGATCTTAACCCGTGCCTATATGATGCAACTTGTGCCAATCTGGTCCAATTTTCTTATAGGGTAGAAATTAGACACAACAGTTTTTTATATTTCAGATTTTGGTGCAGTATTCAAGTTAATATATAATGCCGAAAATAAAAACTTTATTTCATTAGGCTACGCAAAGTTAATTTTTTGTTTTGCGTGTCATTTTTTTTTAATCTGCTATAAATTAATAAGCTCATGTTAACATATAAAAATTAATTTTTCAGTTTACATAATATGGTATAAGAAAATTTCGGATTTCGGTAATTCTAGAAATTTTAAAGTCAGCATTGGCAACCAAAAAAAAATTAAATGAATAATTGGCATAATAGAAATTTAAAAAAAAATTTTTTTGGAAAAATTGGGTTGCAGGTTATGCAAAACGAAAAATTAACTTTGCATGCTGAAAATATGATATATTTTTATGAGTTTTACTAAAATGCATCTATGGTGTTTACACTATGTTATACAAAACAATTAGAACAGCAAATCAAAATTTAAGATCAGGTGTTACAAAAAATTTTATTTTTTGTTTATTTTTTTAAGAAAACACTAATATCTTAAAATTTTGCTTATAAAACCACCTTTGGGGCTTTAATAAAATAAATTCCTTACTAAATTTTGTATATACTAATGACTCAATAAAATCACAGGCTTTACCCTAACCCTAAAGTAATTAAAATTTATTTTTTGTTTTGTAAAAATTTATTTTTTTGTTTTTGTTACACAGATTGCATATCTAATTTATCTATGGTGGTAAAATACCATAAGTGCGTTTTATAATAATTATATTTTTATTATCCCTTAAACCGTCCAGCAAGCGAATTTGCCCACTAGAATATTTTTTTACATGTTTTTTTAAAATTACAAAAAATTTTATTAAGGATATTACTAAGCTAAAATAAATCTTTAGTATATTGTTAATTGATATCTATTAAATTTTAATTATATATATATTCAAATATAAAAGATAACTTGTCTCAAATATAGCAATTCTTTACTTTTACTATAAAATTTTTTCAAAAATTTTTAAAAATCTTCAAATTTTTATATGTTCCCGAAGAGAAAAAATTTTTTTTCTATTAATTAAATTTAAAATTTTAATTATAAAATTATAAAAACTTTTATAATAAAAGTTGTTTATAATAACTTAATCTATAATTTGCATCAAAATTATTGGGGACATATTTTTAAAATTTTAAAAAGTTTGTCAATGATCAAAAATAAAATTTCTAAAAATTAAAAATTTTTAAAAATTTCAAATTTTTTTAGCTTATAGTCAATTTAAAATTTTTCTGTAGAAATATAAAAATTAAAATCATTAAAATATAATCTATATACATAGTTATTATTTAAAAAAAAATTTTTAAAATAACTTGATTTTTAATAAAAATAAATCAGAACCAAAATTTAAAAATTCATTAAAAATTCTAGCAGGCAAATTTGCCCACTAAAATGGACAGTTTAAGAGATAAAAATGTAGTATTATAGTTGCTATATTAACTAATTGTTTAATATTTAATATTTATGAATTACAGGCTATTTTTTTGCCACGATAAATGAATACATTTTGGTATAAACATTTAGGGGAGTGACAAAAATCAGGTAATTTTTTAGATAGAAGGGGGTAAAAAAGTTGAAATTATATATAAAAATCTGACTATATATATAATAAAACAGAGGAAGAGGAGTAGGCCTCTAATAAAAAATAATCAGGTGATTAATGACACTACCCTTAAAATTTGGTTTCAGTTCAATATAAACTTATTAAATTATTTATGATAAACTTTCTACATGTCTAGTTTTTAAATAAAAGTGTAATAAAATTAAAGCTAATAACATATACTTATGGTTAGTGTTAAACAGCTTAGTGCCAACTAGTAAAATTTATTTTTTAATTAGGCACTATTAATTATTTTAAAAGAAATTTGTTATACAAAATTGTAAATATAGATCTGATTGATGATGCTCATTTTATAATCCTTTCAAATTAACAATAAATCTCTGTCAATTTACTAAAGAATGCTACAATATGCTCCCTTTATTAGTTTTAATAGTTTTTGTATCATTTCAGGTGATCAATTTGCAATTCAACAATTAATAGTTAACAATAATGGTACTCAGTTCGATAGTTTTATGTGCATATAAAAGTATTGAATAAACCTTTTAAACTTTGAAAATAAAAACTCTGTAAAATACAGAAATAACTAAAAACAGTATACAAAAACTTTAAGCAAATACTATTGAACCTCTTAAAATGATATGCATAGTGGTCGGGTTTGCATCAGTATTTAAAGATTATCAGGTTGAAAATCTTATAAATTATTAAATTTATACAGTAGAAAACTGATTTTGTAGACTAATTTTTATCAGATTTGACAAATAATCAATTTTGACTAAATCAGTTTTAAGAAGATCAACAGTATTTATGATCTTTAGTTTGTGTTGATGATATACTAGCATAGAAAACTGTATATGTAATCAATTGATTTATATTACTCCAGAAATGTGCGATAATTCAAAAATGTGTATGGTATACAATTTTTGAAATAATGAATATTGATGATTCAGTACTCAAATCTAATAAACTTAGTTAATTGATTAGTTGACTAAAAGATTTTAGTTAATTCCTACATTATTTAAATCTGTCTTTTGACATTAATTAAAAAATAACCAAAATAGATTTTGCATATATAAAAACTCATCATTTTTCTTTGTCCATGATCCATTCTTATTACTATATTAAAAATTCAGGATATTGTTATATAAAATAATAAAATTAAAACAAAATTATCAAAATCGAAGAAATTGAATTAAAATTTAGAAGAAAATTTAAAGATAATGAGTCAAATATTATAAAATAGTCAATTATTAGCTTTGGTATTTATTAAATGTTGACTGATTTTTATACGATTATTATTTTTTATTACAATTCGTTTTCATTGTATATATAAAATTAAGTCAATATCGTCTACCTTACATATTAAGTCTGAATAGTATATATCACTAGCTCTTCCTATAACAGAAGAAGAAGTCACCCAAACAATTTCTCAACTCCCTAATAGTAAAGCCTGTGGTCCTACAGGTATTAGCTATGAAATGATCAAACATTTTAACCCAACTGGAATTACTATCCTTATATCACTTTTTAATAGTGCCTTATACAAAACTCAATTTCCAAACAATGAAAAAAGTGAAGAATCTTTTCTATTCCAAAAAACAATAAGTTTGATGGTAATTTTAATCTTACATGCCCAATAAGCCTTATTGAACACATCAAAAAAATCTATACCAAAATTATTACCAACAGACTAAATCAAGTTTTTTTACAATATTCTATCCTTTCACCATATAACTATATTGCTCTTCCTGGGAATAGTACTTCTATTCCTATTTATATCCTTAATAATATTATAGAAGATGCCAACTGCAATCACAAAGAAATATGGCTTCTATCACAAGATATGAATGAGTAAAGCTTATGACTCTGTCAATTCTACTCTTCTAGAACATGCCCTTACATGTTTACTCTTGCCTACTAATATTGTTAATACCCTTTTAAATATTTTAACTGATCGACAAACAAAGTTATTACTAACTTGGGACTTACACAATCCTATCAAGTCCAAAATGGTATTGATCAAGAAGAAACAATAACACCTCTTCTTTGGTGGATTTACTATGATCCTCTTATTTCATACATATACTCAAATTTACCTGGCTATACAATTGAAACTTCCTGGCTTATTAACCTCAAAAACCTTACAACAGACAATTTACAAACCAAATGTTCAGTTCTAGCATATTTGGATGATACTTTATGGATAGCATCATCCCAAACTGAGCTCTCCAAGATTCTTACTATTGCAGAATTCTTTATTATATAGCATACATCCAAGTTAACCCAACTAAATCAATACTTTCAACCAATATTAAACAACAAAACTACAACCTGATTATATGGGCTGACATTAATAGAAATAAGGCAGATTGATATTTTAAAAAAAATTAATACCTTAAATTTTACAGCGTATATCTCTATGGATTTTGGGGTTATCTTGATAATTTAATATTTAAAAGAAAGCCTACGATCTAAGCTTTCTTTTGAATATTAAACCATCAAGATATCCTTAAAATCCATAGAGATATGCGCTCTGAAAGTTAAGGTATTAATTTTTTTAAACTGTCAATCTGCCTTATTTCTATTGATGGCAGCCCATATACAACAACTATCCTCTTTCTCTTCAACAACCATATTAGCTTTTTAAGTTTCTTGGGTGCTGGTTTACTTTAGACAACAAACAATTTCAACAGACCAAACTTATTATTGCTGAATCAAGCCAGCTTATACAATTTGCTCGTACAAAACAAATTACAGACTCAAGCACGCTATATCATTAATATCATTATTATTCCTACAATAGAATACTGGATACAAAATATAGTATTGAGCCAGTCAACATGTAACAAAATATTAACACAGCATATAGGATTAATCAAGCATAAAGCCAAACTTAACTGCACAATCCCTACTAGTACATTACTTCATCCTTAAATTTACAATATTAAAAATATCTGGGATATACAACTTCAACACCACCTATCCAACTTTATTAAAAGATTAAACAACAATAGTCTATTAAGCACTACTACTCTTATTAGGGTTCAACAACTTCAAAATAACCTCTGGTCACCTGTCAGTATCTTCTTACACCCTAATTTCACAATTGATGGCCCTAATAAATTAACTACAACCTTTAAAATTATTCAGCTCTTCAAATATCTTAACTGGTCAATTAGCTCTAATACTTACTCTAGCATTCCTTTTACAATCAAAGAAGGTTCAATTTCATTAGAATCTATTCTTGCTACACATCCTAAATATACAACTTTTAAAAATCAAATTCAATATCACCATATACTTTTTCTTGATCAACTCACAACATATGACAATTCATGCTTACTAGATTAGAAATATATTTCACCCAGACTACACAAAATCCCTAAAGGTAGAACCCCTAATGGTTTACCTTTTTAGAAGATAAAGTCACTAGCCACTTCTATGAACATACTATTTATTCACATATAAATTTACTCTCTACAAACTATTATAGCTATACTACTGGTCATTTTTCAAAACATACCAAGCCTTGGCTTATTACGCTTTAGATGATCAAATTATTATAGGCAAAGCCTGCCGCCAACCAACTGCATTAGACTTTACATTAATAACTTACTGGCAATGGCCTATCCAAACACAATTTACAAACTTATATCCCACTCCACAAATTACTATATCACTATGCAGTAATTGTTCTCTTAATACCAAAATAATCCAAAACAAATGCACCATCCTAATACCTACTAGTCATGCTACAAAATTTTTTGGCAAACTGAATTCTGACAAAACAATTAACTTAAATGCTAATTTTTTAGATCTCATATATTCAATTGCACTTAGAAATCCAATTCATATCCCACTACTACCAAATTTTAATATTTCTATTATACAATTTTCTCATATATTTGAGCCAAGTCAAGCTTATGATACTCTTCAGTTATTTACATATTACAATAATAGCTTTTCAAAACTCATCTTTTATACAGATGGGTCTGTTATTAATCTAGGCAATCCCCAATGTTCTATGGGAATTGGTTGGATACAAATAGCTAACCAAAATATTATACATTCCTTTCAAATACAAACCAAATTTTGGTCATGCTTATTTAAAACAGAACTACTTGCAATTTTAGCTGCAATAAGTACAGCTCCTAGAAATTGTACTATTCAAATCTATACAGATTCACAATCAGTTATCTCTAAATTTTAAAGTTTAATTAATACTATACCACTTCCAAACTTTTTAAATATACCCTATTGGTCAATATGGAATACGTTACTTAATTTAATTAAGTCCTACTACAATCTTAATATTACATTGTATAAAGTAAATGCACATAAAGTAACAATTTTAATAATAAAGCTGATCAACTAGCATGCAACCATCATATAGCACCCTATCTTATTTTTAACACAAACAATATATATAAAATAGCTGCGCAGCATGTGATGCCGCGCAGGACTAGTAACGATCAGCATCTGTTAATATCTATAATTTGATCAAAAATACGTATGTTATGAGGGGCGAAAACGAACCTTATATCCAAAAGTCACCACTATGCGCTATTAAAACCAATTAAAATCAACCCTATCTAACCCTAATAACAGTAGAGCTTTGATTGAAGCGTCGATAAATTTAGTCTGAGTAACCAGGGTTGGAATAGAGTTCTAAATTATGTCACGAGACTCTAATGTGAGGTCACGGGATTTGGATTTATTACGAATTTCATGTATCGAGAGGCGTTATTATTAATTCAAGGATCTTTTTGGATAATTACTAGAGCTAACACTTGCTAGTGGAGAGAAAGTATACAAGACCCCTTTTCGCTTCAATAAAGCATAATTCCCAAGTTGAATTCTAATGTTCGAAAAAAGTGTAGATGTGTTAGCTCTAAGAAAGTTTCCTTTTAACCCAAAACCGTCGAATAAATTACTTATTGAATTTACTTTACCCTTAAAATATTCATTATTCTAAGTAAATTTGTGTCGTTAGTTGTGACTTTGTAACCAGAATTTTGAACTCCATTTAGTCTGGCACAGTTAAAGAAAGAAAGATCGAATTAATAACCTTTTATATAAAAACATAAATCGATTAAACCTTTGATTACCTGATTTATCGAACAATCAATCCATTCCATTGTTAGATTAATCATCTACAAAGTCCTTGATCACGTGATGACCATTAATAATACGATTGCGTTAGAGCCTTGCAACTAGAATAAAGAGAAGAATTGTATAAATAGTGAGATTTGAACCAATCGAAGAACCATCTACAAGAAATTCCAAAGATACTTATCTTCAGGGATGGTATGTCATTATGTCCAATTTTTTTTGAACATATGTCCATTTTCAATTGGACATATGTCAAAAAAAAATTGAAGCCAATTGGACATGCCAACTTACTTATCTTCATTTGATCACGCCACAGCAAGATCCTAAAAGAACTTCAAGACCTGGACCAAATCAACCACGCTCCTTTTTGTATACCAATTCTAGTCTTGCATGATTAAAGGGCATTGGTTTGATTAGATAGTGGTGTTTTTGGTGGTTTTTAGCTGTATACCCAATACTCACCACTCTTACAACGTGCAAGCATGTAATTATGGATAAGCCATTGTGGTTTATATCGGTAATGATAAAAAAGTGAATTAGTATGTATTAGAATTATCACAATTTCTATTGTGGATTACAAAGTTACTCGGTATATAATACGTTTTAAGATCGAAATTATTGTGGCTTCTATCAAGAATTACTGTAAAAAATTCTCATACAAATCTTCTCTTTATTCTAATAATCACAAAATGTGGTTAGGGTTGAGTGTGTTCACGTTGAAGTTATTATATCTTATATCATGATTTACTCTTATAAACCTTACCTTTTGCGATACATAGTCTGTGACTCAACGCATGCTATTAATGTTGTTCATACAAAGATACAAATTGCACATGACAAATGGAAGTTGATTATTTAAATTTAAATCTCGAAAATGCAAAGTGCGAATAACAAACGAAAGTTAATTTTTTAAATAAAAATATTAATTCAGATAGATTAATAACGAATTATGACGAATTTTTTATGACATTAACATGCTATGTCTCAATAATTACAGATTTCATAAATGTTCATATTTTAAATTTTCTCACAGTCTGATTACAAAAGGCAAAGTGCCAAAAATACTTTTTCGGTATCGATAACTGATAACAATCATTGATTATGTAACTCCCTTATTAGGAGTACAAGGGCTTAAAACAGTTTCATGTATCGTAATAAAGTATTTTATTATTATTTATTACAGTAGATTACATTTCAAATCAGGTCACGTATGCATTAATTAACAACACTAAACAGGCATAATTTCAAAAAAAAATATCCCACACTATTAGTCAATTACAACATATAAATGTTATTTTTGACAAGTACGCAGTATCCACCAATCTACAATGTATTTATACACAATTACGAAATTTTTTCTCACACATGCACGTGTTGTCATCCCATGCTGTCAAAATTACCCAATTGGAAAAATGAAAACCATTACCCATACTAAAAAAAGGATTCTTCAAAAATCAGCTCCCTCTCACATTTCATGTTACACATTCAACGTAATCGTACTGGTAAAATCAAAATTGTAATCATAATGATCCAACTAAATATCATTTAACTAGAAAATCGTAATCCAATAACCATTTTCAATGATACACTTTTTACGTCAATCATTACAGATGTATATAATACAGTAATATGTTCGCACGCACACATATGCACACATACGCATACACAGCGCATACATTCATAAACGCTGAAATGTTAACAAAAAAATCACAATTCTTCCAAAAATAACTAAATGAAAACCATTACCCTTACCAAAAAAAGATTTTGCAAAAATCAGCATAGTGNATTCTTCCAAAAATAACTAAATGAAAACCATTACCCTTACCAAAAAAAGATTTTGCAAAAATCAGCATAGTGGACATCAACTTTGACGAGCATAAATCATACCTCTCACATTTCATGTTACACATTCATGTGATCGTACTGGTATAATCCTCAATATACACCTACTTCAGATAACTATCCAATGGAACTTCCTATTCGTCACAGCATTAGAACAATCTGCAAAGCACATATAATTGCATTGTGGATATCACAAAACTGCTTTCAGCAATGGAATCAAATTTCACAACTTATTAATTGGAACACTTCATGGTTATATATCAATAATAACCAAAAAATTAGCAAGTTTTCATATAGCTTCCAATCCTCTACTCTAAAATCTTTTAGAGTTAAACTATTACTTGATGAGCTTCCTTCTCCACATATTCTTTATAAAAGATATCCTTCATACCCTAATATCTGTCATATATGCCAACAGGCAAGTTATGCCTTGCATTGGGTTACTTGCCCAAATACCAATTTATTACTAGATCTTATAAACAATTCTTTAAACCAAATACTTAATTCTAACAAACTAGATATCTCTCCAACTCAGGCCAAAAATCTTTACTCCAAAATTTTAAAACTTGATAGTCTTCAAATTCATTATTTTTTATACAAGCCTTCATTATATTCAACTTTATCAGGTCTTATTCTATTAGAACTAATTAACATATTACAAGAAACTGTCCTATCTTCAAAGTCTGCTAGGTCCTTTACAATTTGATTTTTACTTCATCTCAACCAACAAATCTATACAAAAATCCGGACCCCATACTGTACTTCAAGATCATACATCAACAAACAATTTCACAAAATCAGCCTACAGACTCTGAATCTTTTACAGTACTGGACAGCAAAAACCATCCATTTTTTTTTAGGTTGCAAAATTTGAGAATTTTATAACAATTCTGATTGGCTAATTTTTGTGTGACAAAATTTTAATTGGTCAAAAATATAAAAATATTTTTTTTATATGATAAGCGCCAATTTTGGATTTTAAATAATAAATATTAACCAATCAAATCACAAGCACGTAATTTGCATCAATCTGATTGGTCAATTGTCCTATGCCAAATTTCTGCTTTACTATTAAAGTTGCTGAACTTTAAACCCTTATAACTTCTTTAAAAAGCAAGATATCAAAAATCTGTCTTACAGATTTGTAGTTTAGGTTACAAATAAAAAATTCGTAAGAGGGATTTTTAAAATAATTACTTGTTGTAAAGTTATTAGACTTTAAACAAATGCCGAAAAAAATGGATAGTTTTTGCTGTCCGGTACTGTATATCTATTATACATACAATTGAAACCAATAATAACAATTCTATTATAAATAAATCAATTCAGAAAATAGATTACTGGTACCTCTACTGGATTAAATATCTTACATGCCCTTCAAGTATATTAACTAATAATCAAATCTAGGTGAGCCTTGGCCACTCTGGTTGGTTTAGGCTGCAGATAAGTACTAGGTTTACTTTTGTTCATCTAGCTATATGTCTGAGTTCTTTTTCTTAGTATTAGATCTAAACAATGAAATTTTTTCTAACTGTAAAAAGTTTCCATTAAATTTAATAAAGATAAGAGCAAGGTCTCACCATTAAAATTAAAAAAAAAATAAGATTAAGTTGAACAGGATATGCGACCTGTAGCCTAGTGGACTAGGCACCTATACCTTACACTTGAGGTTCCTGGTTCAAGTTCTAGTAGATAAAAATTTATAAATACTTGTTTCATATTTATAGAAGTTCATGTAAATACCTGATTTATAGAGGTTTCTGGCAAGATAGTTCCTTTATAGAGAAAGATAAAATGGAGAACACACAGGAATCTGTGAAAACAGATCTATAATACAAGAAACACCTGTAGAAGTATCAAAATAGAAAACTACAAATATAGAAAGAAGTTAAAAATAGCTGTACTTGGAGATATGTAAAAAAGTAAAAGCAGGATGCACTAGGCTGGTAGTAAAAACATAACAGAAGTATACGAAAGACATTATGGGCACACCAACAGAAATTACCAATCACTTCAGACAAAGACTAGAAGTATTCTTTCTGCTTATTCATCTAACTTATTATAACTTAAATCTAAATTAGTTAACATAGTATTTTTGTAGACAGTAATGCCCAAGTGGTTGAAAAGCTGGATAATTTTGAAGTTGGTTGTGTGTCTGTCGGGCCGTCGATAATTGACTGCGGATATTGAAGAATATTAGTTGTGGACCATAAGTTGTTTTGAAATTGTTGGAGTCTAATACGAGCTGAAGTACCAAGTGTTGAAGGATTGTTTTGGAAGTTGCTGATATGTTTTGTAGCTAGATGTCCCATATATTCCGGATATTGTATAAGTTATGGTTTAGTATAGTACTATTAGGAGTAGAGTATAGGAAATAGGACTTGTGTTTTGCAATTGTTAAGTATTTGCTCAAGATCTTGTTGCATGTTGATTGGGGAATTATGATGTTGTGTAGACGATATTTGGTAGTTGGAATAATGACTGTATTAATAATGTATGCGATTTGTTTGTCAGTTATACTTTTTGTACTAGCAATACTAGCTAGGCATGTAGCTTCTTCTTGGATTAGTTTGATTTGAGCAGTTTGCTTGTTGTTAAGTATGAACCAGCACCCAAGGAATTTGAATGGCTGGTCCTTAGAAATTGAACTGATATAGGAGTCTAGAAATAATATGGAAGAAGAGGTATATTTTGTAATGAAGGTGGATTTAGATGGATTGACTTGTATGTCTGCCATTTGATAGAAGGAGGCTGCTATTTCAGTTATTTTTTCTAGCTCCTCTTTGGATTGGGAGATCCACAGAGTATCATCCATATAGGCTAGAACTGATACCGATGTGTGAAGGTGGTTAGTGGATTGGTGAAGAAGATTAGTATGCCACGATATTGACAGTATATATCCTAAGAAATGTGTTGAGATATGAGTAATTAGGGGTGATCTACTGTTCAATTCTATAATTTATTAAATTATCTTATAGATTATAAAATATCAGCAATGTTTCAATATACCCAATACTGTATGATATATTAATTAAGTTTATGTGCTTTTTATTTGAACATTTCAAAATTCACGAGGTTAATAAGTTTCCAACTTCTATGCACATAGTCAAATCTTCTTTAGGTATTACAACTAAATATCGAAATTATGTTGTATGCTCAAAGTATCATAAACTCTATAATCTGTTACATGTTAAAAATTAGATGATTTAGTGAATTGATCCATCTAAAAAATCTTCACCTGGGTTACCCGATGGGTGAAAAATGTGCCAACTGGTGAAAATGGGGCAGTCCAAAAAAAGATACCACCCAGGTCACTCGACAAGTGACCCGACGAGTGACCTGTCGGGTTACCTGGATCAATTAAAAAAAAATCTTATATGACTAGTGATTTGACTCAAGTGGGTGTAACTAGTGATGGGTTTCATGTGTGTGCATGATTTCTCAATCATGCATATGAATGCGCATTAATGCGCATATTTCTGAATCATGCGCATTTTATCCCATCAAGCTTTTATATAGAAAAATTAAATATAAAATAAGTATAATTAATATTCTAATCTATCTAAATAATTCGATTCTAAGTCTGCTCGATTTAACATTTCTTTTAATTGGTTATATCCGAAAAATATGACATAAATATAGGAAAACTAACAGAAATAGTTAAGATAATTATGACTATTATTATGGTTGAGTAATTATTATAACATTCGAATAATTATTATATCATTGTTTAATGCCCTTATTAACACCCTTAAACTACACAAAATCATGAACGTGAATTTTTCAAATTTATATTTGTTGTTTGATTGCCTAATATTTACAAACTATTTTGGGCTAAAAAAGTTCACAAATTTGAAAATGTTTTGTATAATAGTCTCAAGTTCAGGAATAAGTACAAGTACAAGAACACAAATGCTCCACTATAGATAGATCATATGATTAATAAAAAAGTAAATATATTAGTGAATATCAAAAAAAGTTACATTTTCCGGTCAGATTTTTTGCCATTCAGATTATCTGATACTCAACTAATTTCTCAGTGACTTGTAGTTTTATGGCAATCTACCAAAAAGGTGATTAATGAGCTAAAACTATATAATAATATAAGGTTTTCTCTTTGCAACACTTATTTTAAAATTGGTATTCACTAATAAAACTAAGCTGCATACTATCTGTTATTGGAATAATGAGCTTTGTAACAAATTTTTTTTTATTTTTTTACCTTAATATATAAGGTGTGCTTATGGTGCTTTATTTAGTATGTACATAAAATTTACAAATTTTACAATTGTTTAAGAAATTTCAAGGCCTTTATTTACTGTGTGAGGGATCTGTTTAAGAATATTAAGTTCTCTGTTTAACTGATATGTGACTAAAATCATAATGTTAAAATTAACAAACTTTTAAACTTTTTATAGTTAGCTTATACTGGCTCAAACTAACCCACTAGATATTGCAATTACTGGTATAGCGAACAAATTTTGTAATAGAATTTTTTTATAAAAATTTATGATAAAAATCACAATAATTCCAATAAAAACTGGCTCAGCTATATTGAAATAGAGTGTGAATTCTGTGTCAGAATTTTATAATAATATAATTTTAAGGGTAGGGTATACAAATTTCCAATTTCATATAAAATCGATTGTAGATCAACTTTGTGTAATCTATTTATATAATATCATATGATTTACATGTAAATATTATATGATCTGACCAATCAATTCTTTGTACAACCTACAAAAATCATATAGCGTCCTACAAAAATTTAATTATATATAAAGTTAATTTTTTTAAAGCAATGGATATTGCGCAACCTTATTATTATAAACAAACTATTTGAAACTACCTATATTATATAAATTTTATACAAATTGTTCAAATCTTAAAAAAATTTATCAGAAGCATTTTTTTATTTACTATATAAAAATCTAATATACCACATAGATCATATGAAAAATGATCTACATTCACCCTACCCTTAATGCAAACTAACTCAATCTTAACTATATATTGTAGTTAATAGAATAGTATATTCTGTAACAGAATTTTTTTGCAACGATTCAATGCAAACTAACTCAGCAATTTTGTGAAAATTATATAATGCGAATTATAGATTTTAACTAAGATTCTAATTTTATACAAAGCTCCTATGGCAGAGCCACGGGTCAGGTGTCAAATTATATAAGATAAGCAACAATAAAGTTTGCAATTAGCAAATTTGTATATATAGGCAAAATCTGATTAAGAATCAATTTGTAGTATCTTTATTTAGATATATTATTAATTATAAAGATAAAAATTAAAAATTTTTTATTATGCGGTATTATGCACATTTTATATATCATGCGCATTCATGTGAATTTTATTATAAAATGCTCTTTTTTCTCATCTTTAATTAATATAAATTGCATTAATTTGTATCGGGTCTCTGCCCGTGGGTGATCTGTGGGTTGACCCACCCATTCTCACCCGAGCTGTTACAACTTGACCTGGGTTACCCACCCACTCGTGGGTAGCCCAGGTGACACCCATCTGGGTCAAAACACTAGGATGATTAACTAGTATACAAAAGCTGTATACATGTAAAATATTCAATTATAGATTACAATCACAAAGATCGGCATGCAATGAACCACTAGCAGAGTTAATAAAAACAAGAGAAAGTACATTATTATAACTATTAAATCTTTATCTGATTGAAAGTATAAAGCAACAACTTTATATGATATATTAGTAAGCAGGATTTGATACAATATTATAGCATTCAAAAAATAGAAATGTTCTAGATAGAAGTT
Source organism: Gigaspora rosea (assembly GCA_003550325.1). Taxonomy (NCBI): domain Eukaryota; kingdom Fungi; phylum Glomeromycota; class Glomeromycetes; order Diversisporales; family Gigasporaceae; genus Gigaspora; species Gigaspora rosea. Next base: position 9,721 of record QKWP01000472.1, on the reverse strand, counting down.
TCTCAGATATTTATGAAGGTAATATTTGGAAAACTTTTGCTATTGTTATCCTATATCCACTTCTTCAAAGATATTAGGTAACTAGAGCGATCTTAGACAGTGAACACTTTGTGTAACTTCAAACTTTGTTACTGTGATATATCTAAGTCGGAAGGCGTTTTTTAATAAAACTTAACAAAGAAGATTTAAGGCAATTTGCAATTACGAAAGAGGCTACAATTAAAAGTATATGAGGATACTAATAACTGTTTGATTTGTGTAGTTAATAGTTGTTTTTATTAGTGAAAGAGTATGAAGACTCGATGTTGAACTTGGGGTCCACATCGGCCGCTTTTATACATTTTTGTTTTTCACAAATGTAACGGACTATATCTATTACATGTGCAATAAATGCTATATCTATTACTAATAAAATATATAGTATAAATGATATAAATGTAATATATGAAATAAATGATATATGTGTTATAAATAAAATATAGAGTATATATGCTATAAATATGACATGTTTTATAAATGCCATATATGCGTTTTGGCGCGCAGTAGATCGCCTAGCCAATCAAATTGTAGATCCGATACTTGATCATCTATTGGTTCCGATCTTGGTAACCAATGGTCGTACAGGGATGATCTATAGCTCTTTCGAACTTTCTCATTGAGCTGTGTCGAATGGTGGTTGTTTCATCGAATTCTAATCACTGGATCGAGAGTTATGCCCGTTTTTGTGTAATTTTTATAGGTCAACACTATAGATCCTGGAAATCCTAGTCCATTTTTTACAGATAATACTCTTGATACCCATATTGGCCTAGCTATTAATATTGATTGGTTTCAATACTTTGATTATACAATTCATAGTATTAGAGTAATCTATAAAGTTTTGTATAATTTACTATATAAATAACAATTTAAGCCAAACAATATTTTAATATTAGGTATCATTCTGGGTTTAAATAAAATTAGTAAACATCAAATTAATAATTATATTGCACTAATTGTCAATGAGTTAATTGAAATTCTTTTGGTATAAAACTACTATCAATATTTGAATGTAAAGAAGTATACAAAATATATGTAGTATTAATATTATCAGCTAATAATGTTTCTGCTACAAGAAAGATTTGCAATTATGCGAGTCATACTATAAAATGTTATTATTGCCCAAATTATGCAATGTATAATCATAAATCTAAAAGAAATCACTATGGTAGTTATAAAGATATGGATGAATGGTTTGATCCAGTAAATATTTCAGAATAGTTTGAAGCAGCAAAGCAATAGTTATTCTATACAAATAAACAAAATCATAAAAATCATATCAAAAATACAGGAGTAAAATGGTTAGAACAGGACTCTGAACAATCTATATAAGGTCATATTTAAAAAATTGCTAATGGAGACCCTTTTTTAAAAAGGTTATATTAGAAAAATAGGTATTAGAGAAAAAGATTATATTTAAAAACAGCTAAATGACAAAAAAGGTATATTTAAAAGAATACTAATAGGGTAATTTTATAAATTTTATTTGAAATATACTAATAAAAAATCTGGGCCATAATAGTAATCCAGCAGGGAATAAATACAAAATTTGAAAAAAATCAAAAATCAAAAAATATAAAAATTAAATAAAAATAGTGTAAAATAGTTTTTTTAAATTTTTTTTTTATATTATATATATATATATTTATGATTTATAGCAGATGACAAATCAAATAGGCTTAAGAATTTTTTATAAATTTTTTTTTTTTGTTTTAGAAAATGTAACTAGTTTTTTTTAGTAAATATAATACTGTTTTTTTTGTTTTTTTTTTAAAAAATATAACTGTTTAAAAAAAGTTAAAATTGGGTAAAAGTTCTATCTTATACCAATATAAAAGTGCTAACCAAAAAAATTTACTATAATGCTCAAATATAAGCTTATATAGATTATTTAGGGTCCTGTTAGAACTATATTAGCTGATGCAGTTAAATTTATGATAGTTGATCCAATACATTGCCTATTCTTAGGTATCAGCAAGTGGATAATAAAGCAATATATATTAAATCATAATAAACTTTGCAATGACAAACTTTCAATAATTGAAAATCATATAGCATATATTAAAGTACCATTAGATATAGAATATATTCCATCAAAAGTCATACATAGATTAGAAGAAGTTAATTAATTTATAGCAGATCAGTAGAGGGTATTCTATCAAGTATATACTATTTCATGTATATGAAATTTGCTAGAACATGAAGATAGAGAAATTATTTTTTAATTTTGTCTATATATGTAATTCATTATAAAATAAAGCAAAGTAATCTAGATTAAGCATATAATAGACTAATAAAAATAGCACAATTAATTGAGCAGCATTATGGTCCACACCTAATATCGTCAAATATTTATATATTAAACAATATTGTTTAGACTATAGTACCTATATGCATATTGGAGCTATTTATTTGAATGAATGAATGGTCTGTTGGATACCTATTCAACAAGTAATTGATCAATTGAATCTGAACTGATGTGTATTCTAATGAAAATGCACAAATAGAATTTCGAATAAATTTTATTAGTAGTGATAATACAAAGTTTTTGCTAGATTTAGCCTTTCCACTTTTAGATAAAAAAGAATATAGAGTTTAAAAATGACTAAAAACTTTAAAAAGGGATTTGGTAGCATATCTGGATTAGAGATGGCAAAATACAAAATTTTCATTTTAGTATACACATGCGCATACATTTTTGTATGCATGCATGCTTTGACCAAAGTTATGATTTAATTTTTTAATACTAGCCAGAATCATTGTATCTTGATTCCCCGAAAGCTAGTTACCCGCCAGCTCATTTTACCGACCCCATATCCTTGACAGAATGTTTCACCTACAGTATTTTTTGTTGACAGAATCTTTCCTCGACATACCATGTTTTCGACCTCTTCTTTTTTTGACAGGACATATTTTTGAAAAGACATTTTACTGACATGACATATTTCAGAAAGAACATTTTTCCGACATAACATGTTTCTGACATCATTTTTCCGACAAGATCTTTCCCCGATTAGAATTTTGTTAAATAGGTAGAGTGATATATTCGTATTCATCACATCACATGATTAAGCACTCAGCCTAAATTAGGGTTAGGGTTAGGGTTAGATTAGGGTTAGGGTTGATAGTGCTAGTAAACAAATGACGTAGTTGCATGATTTCACGTGATGTGATGTTGACTGGGTTTATCATTCTTGTCGGAAAAAGTGCATTCAATAAAACTTAGTGTCAGAGAAAAGTCAAATTTGAAATATGTCATGTCAGATAAATGCCTGGTCGAAAATATGAGATTTCTAGAAAAGGGGATGTCGAAAACATAGTATGTCGAGGAAAGATTCTGTCAACAAAATGTGCTGAAGGTGAAACATTCTGTCGGGGATATGGGGTCGGTAAAATGAGCTGGCAGGTAACTAACTTCGGGGAATCATACCAGAATCGCCAGAATTAATTGTATGCATGCAGTTATGTGTAAAATACCCATCTCTAATCTGGATATAGCAAATAAAATTGCTGCTAGTAAAGAAATTACAGGAACAGAAAGATATTCTAGAAAGATAATAAAACTAACTTATAATAATATAAATCTTTTCGATAATATTATAATAATTTAGTACAATATTATAACACATTATATACTTGTGAGTTATATACTTCATCATCAACAATTGATCAAGTTGTTAAAAACTGAGTTTGTTCTACAATATAAAAATACCAATTCTTGTTACCAATTTTTACTACTAAAATCTCTCATAAAGCCACGTTAGAATTCTTAATATCATTATTGATCAATTTTTTAAATATGTATGTACCTTAATTTAGTATATATGACTTGAATTTATTCTCGGAAAATTTCACAGAATTTCTATTGAAAATAAGATATTCATTTATATTGAACTGTTTTGATTCAGATTTTATTTTTATCATGTTTAATAGGCTAAAAATAGTTCTGAAACTTTTGTCACCTGTCTTTATATATACTTATACTCTTGAGTAAACAAAAAAAAAACTTGTATTATACCTTAATATTATTAATACATCTAAACCATTTATTTGAACTTTCAATTGCAGTTATATTGTAAACTATTGTATCTTGTTAATATTGTAAGATCTCTTGAATATATTTTTAAAACATCTATGGATATACTTGCCAATTATACTGGTTTTCACAGAAATGAAACACAAATACTAGTATTTAGATTAAATTTGCATACTAAATTTTAATAATATAATTTTATTTTTTTTTTTATTCTTTTTTCTTTTTTTAGCTAGACGAACCTGCCTTTATTTATTCGTAAATGCCTAGTGACTGGTGTTCGTACTGAAGTACATATACAGTATACCAAATTACACCCAAATAAAGACTCACTCGATACAACAGTACCCAGGTGCGACCTGCCATTTCACAAATTTGTCTCCATCGGGGTCCCAATGCTTGTTGAGACTTGATTCCCAAACATCACTAACTGGTTTGCTAATGCCATGTCAGGATCGTACTCCTTTCCTTAAATTCTTCCTTCTTCATAAAGGGCAAATGAAAAAGGGGAAAATAAAAAGAAACTACCAAGAAAACGAATTACACAAAAAGAAAAAAAACCAATATAAAAAAGAAAAAACAAAGAAAAGAAGCTAATTCTGACACGGGGAAGCAGAAAAAGAAAAAAACAAAAGAAAGAAAAAACGATTCTGACTATTTATAAAAATTATATAATACTGCGCAAGGAAACGCCTCACCAAAGTATTATATGTACATAAAAGAAACAAAAGAACATTCTGGAATTTAGTTCTGCAGATCTGCCTACTCCATTGTGCCACATCTCATTACACGTCCGTTCCTGTTTATCAACTTGCACGCCTTCTTCCCGATTAGGATAAGAACAACAATGCTAATCTTTTGGAGGGGTATGCCAGATTTCCCACTTTTTGTCACAAATTCCAGAAAAACTGCGTCAAGCGAGAATATGGTAGTGGGTGTACAGTTGAAAGTGTTCTTGTAACCAAAAAACCTTAGAGAGAGTGTTGAAAAACTCATTTTTAGTTCACTGCCTAGCCAAGCTGGAATATCTTCGTCGATGAAAGAAAACTTCCACTAGAATTTCTTGTACCAAGGGCACCCACTACTAGTTATCTTGCACAACTGATGCTTCTGGCTTGCATGTCGAATATATAAAGGAGTTCCCAAAATATAGGAAAAGGTTGACCTTTATAAAAACCAATATTAGTACCAGCTGCTTCGTCTTTTACTAAAAAATTTTTTGTTTTCCTTTTGTTCGGCAATTTGTACAAGTGATTGTCAGAAAGAGTTGGTACATTATGTTTTTTTTATTCTTTTTTCTAAAATATCAATATTAACCTTTTTTTATATATATTGAGAAGTATATATTTAAACATTAATTTAAGTTAGAGTGAAATTTGAGATAAACAATAGGTTCACATTCTCATACTATATTAATTTTTTTCACAACATAAAAGATTGTTCATCTCTTTCTTCTAAAGTTTCTTTTTCTTATTTGAATTTCTATTGGTGGTAAAATAACTTAGTTACACTAAATTTGTACATTGAAAAAGATATAGAAATGATTAATTAGGTTATGTATCATAAACTGGTAATCTTGGGATTGGGGACCTGGGAGTGCAACTATTTCATACTATCTACCTGCAGCTGATACTATAATAAATATTCTTGAAATAACAGATAAAAATTAGTATTGTTAAAAATCCATCTGATTGGATTTTGATTTTTGAAATTTGATTGGCTGCTTATAGTAAATATTCTATATAAATTGCAATTGGTCATATAATAAATTGCTAATAAAAATTATTATATCCAATGAATTTTGATGAAGCAAATCACTTAGAGAACTAATTTTTTTTAGCTGTTTACTATAAAAATTTAGTATTTGTGAATAGCAAATACTAAATGTTTATAATAAAGAGCTGATAAAACTTTAAAGAAAGTTAGTTCTCTAAAGTAATTTGCTTCTAGCAAAATTTATTAGACATAATTATTTTTATTAACAACTTATTATATAATCGATTGCAATTTTATATAGAATGTTTACTATAAGCAGCCAATCAAATTTCAAGGATCAATCTTCAATTAGATAAATTTTTAACTATTCTATAAAAATTAGAAATAAATTATATTAAATTTAAAATATTCACCCAATATTTAATGCAATTTATAGATTTACTAACTGCTTGAAATCTCAATAATAAATCTACTTATTTGAGTATAGATTCCAGGAATATAAATAGATATAGTCTAATTGAAAAAATTATTGTCTAATGGTCTATTGGAAATTCTATTAGTTTAATGAGTCTAATGTCTATTGGTCTTAAACAGGACCCTGAAGAATATATATAATACTAAGATCTGATTTTGTATAGACTTATTATATAATTTTTCAATATGTCGTATGTTTAGATTTGTATAGCCAACTGGTAATTTTTCAAAAAGTTAGATGTCTATTTGTATAACAAACATGATCTTTATAACAAGTTAGATCTTTATTTGTATAACGATACTACTAATACGACATTTATATGGCATACAAAATTATACTACTTACACAGGTACTACACCACATACATATCGTTAGTTTGGATATCGGGTACTTATCGGGTACTATATTACTATATATATCGGGTACCCAATAAATACAGTATTAACTAGTGATAGATAACGGATTGTATCTATGCAATGGTGAGAATAAAAGTAAATTTTCGGTTATTCTCATAGTAAGATCAGAATTTTTATTCCCACCATATTGCATATATGCGCAGGAAACAATAAATAAATAAATAAATAAAGCAAACACATTCTTTAAATAACTTAATATGTACGTGGTTTAACGTGACTGTGTCACACAGCTACTATATGCAATGTATTAATATTACTGTATTATTATTACTGTATTTTTATTTATTTTATTTTATTTATTTTATTTTTTTATTTACCAATTTGTTTTTTTTTTAATTTTTTATTGGATTTTTTTTAAAATTTTAATTTTTTTTTATTTGATTTTTCTATTTTTTTTAAATTTTTTTTTTAATTTTTTTTTATTTGATTTTTCTATTTTTTTTTTAATTTTTTTTATTCGATTTTTCTTTTTTTTTAATTTTTTTTAATTGTTTTTCTATTTTTTTTAATTTTTTTTATTTGATTTTTCTATTTTTTTT
>QKWP01000471.1:276608-291031 GCA_003550325.1 Gigaspora rosea | reverse complement strand
TTTGCAATAATTTTTATTTATAACTATTCTATTTTCAAATAAAATTAATAAATTTATTTAAAACAACCAAAAATTAAAAATTGTTATATAGATAAATTTTATTACTAAATTTAGTAAATTAATTACTATATATAGTAAAATATTTAATTTATAATAAAATTACTTCAAATAATTATAAATAAAATTTAGTTATATAAATTTTAATTATATAAATATAGTTCATTATTTTGGTTATATAATTTTTTTTATTATATAAAAATTTTTAATATAAATGACTTAATTTAAATTTTTATAATAATAAATTTCAATTGATTAAATTAATAAATTTAAAAACCAATTTTTTCAACAACTATCTAATTAAAATTAATTAAATTTTTTTTTTATAAATTCATTATAACCACTATATTAATATATATAAAATTTGAAACTGTATATTTAAAAATGATCAAGATATTGATCTACTGACAAAAATTTTTATCCAACCTACGTAATATACAGTATAAGGTTATGTTGAGTTAGCTTGCAATGGAACGATAATATTTTTGTAAAGTGTTATTTTTTATTACTCTGATCTAAGATCGTTATATCAATGATTTAAAAAAACTGGTATAGTGTTTTTATAAAGTGCATCTTTTAGCACTTTTTACTTTCTGATGCGAAATTATCATATCGATAGTAGAAGCCTGTGCAGTATTATTATAAAATATATTTATTTTTTTTTAGTCTGGACGATCCTGCCTTTATTTCTTAGTAAATGCATAGTGACTGATGTTCATACTAAAGTACGTATACAGTATATCAGATTACAACCAAATAAAGACTCACTCAATACAGAAGTACCCAGGTGCGACCTGCCATTTCACAAATTCGTCTCTGCTAGGGTCCCAATGCTTGTTGAGACTTGATTCCCAAACATCACTGACTGGTTTGCTAATGCCGTGTCAGGATCATACTTCTTTCTTTAAAATTCTTCCTTCTTCATAAAGGTCAAATGAAAAAGAGAGAAAGTAAAAAGAAACTACCAAGAAAACGGGCTACACAAAAAGAAAAAACCAATACAAAAAAGAAAAAACAAAGAAAAGGAGCTAATCCAGATAAAATACATTTATTAGTGCTTTTATCCTGCTGATATATCATTATGTAAATGATTCAAAGAAGTCGTTGTAAAAAATTTTGCTACAAACTTTTACTTGCTATTCTACTAAACTAGAATAATTTCAGCTATTCTTTCAAAAAGATAAACATGTGCATTGCTTATACTTTTTCTTCTATTGTTCAAAGCTAAAATTCAAAGTCAACGTGGTGTTATTGTAAAGCACCTTTAGTAATACGAAATACTAGTAAGATTAGTATTAGAAAGTAGTATATAAACAATCTTGATACTTAGAAGTTGAGAGCTACACTAAGTCCAAGGTAAAAAAAAACATCCTATAGTATTTATATATAGCTGCACACTAAACTAGAACGGAAATTAGTAGGGCACGTAATAATTTTGTATGAAGATAATACTACTCTAACCTGATCTACAAATCAGATTTCACTATCCCACAACTCGAGTTTCATCCTTAATTACCACAAATTCATCATGTGTCAATAATTTTCCCCAAATTCACTAATTCAGTAATTATTACTGTTATTGCTGCTGCAACAACTGCGATCGTGATGTCAGTTGTTAGTTAACTTTGAAGTTAGCTTATAGATATCGGATATACAATAAGCAATCAGATTTTAAATTATCAATCATATTTAGTTAGTGCAGTTTTGAAAAACAATAATAAAAAAAAAAGACATTTTATAGTGATTGACATGCAACAAAACCTATGTTTGGTTAAACAATTCTTATAGAATAGATAAATATAGTACTATATGATGCATATTATGATGTGAATTAACATTTTACTAATAGCTATATAGGGTTATCTAATTTTTTCCAAATAAAATCTGATAGAATTAAAAATTAGTAGTTTATATTTGGATTAATTTTATAATTTATAATTCTATCGAGAACCTGATTTGTACCCAATTTAAGAACAAAAAACTAAAAACATATTGAAACTTGATAAGTCATCAGTTTTTATCTGGTTGTATAAGTGTTGAATAAAGCCTCAAAATCTGAAATATCTTTGGTTTTTATCTGGTTGTATTGTTTCTAATTCTTTAATTATCAGATAATTTTCGTAGGTTCATAACACTACCAATAGCTATATAGGATCAAATGATTTTTATCTTTTTAAAACCCGATATAATTAAGATTTAGCAGTTTTTTTCAGATTATATTCATTGTTCTATCAGTTACCCGATAGGGCAATGATTTTAAAATAAACAACTAGAGACATATCGAAACCCGATAGGTTTCTGGTTTTTATCTGGCAACATAGTTCCCAATATGGCTTCATTTGACCTGTGTTAAGTTCCATAATCTGCATAAAATTATATATGTATAATATGAAATAAAATATCCTACTCTTAAATACAATTATTTTAAATATTTCTTTAGAATCAAAATTTTAACTAATAACTTTTCAACTATAAAAATTTTTAAATTTATTATCCTTATTTATATCTTACCAAAATGCACTTGCTGCTCAGATACTAAAGATACTTTATACTAGTATTGTTACAGAACAGCTTTGGGCAGTAATTTAGACAATTTTAGACAGTTTTGGGCAATTAAATAAATAAAATTACTTAAAATTTTATTAATGGATATCTATATAGTCAATATACTAAATTTAGGATATACAAAAAAATTATTTTAAATTATATATTAACTAAATTTATTCAAACTTTGTTAACATATATTTGAATATTAAAACATTTTTTTGTATAATTTTAGCAATACTTACAAATAAAAATTTTATACAAATCAATTTTAAACTTTTACTTTAAAATTCAGTATACTCAATTTAGTACAGTATTAAAAAATTTATATTAAATAAAAAAATTATTTTAGATTTATTTTTAATTTTAAATAGGAATATTACTAACTATAACCAGTGGTGACTGTCACCATCCTTTTGTACAACCAAATAAATTTAATTTATTTTAATAACTAATTATAAGATGCAAATCATTATATGATTAATCATATCATAAATACTATATACTTTTTTATATTAATTTTATATAATATAACTATAATATATATTTATTAGAAAATAAATATAACATGCTTTGATTACACTCAGCAACACCTACAAGAGTAAGTAAAGCAAACTCTATAGTCGCTCACTACAGCTATCACCTCCATATCACTCTATTTTTCTAAATCCCTAGCATGATCAACTATATCCAAACCCTAACACTAACTCTAACTAAATCTCAACTAATGACTAATTCAAACAACAATATAACATTCAAAGACTTTGGAAAAAGCATTAAAAGAACAATATGTGACAGCTACCTATACCAAATAATCTTGTTACAGAAAAGAAAAGTTAGTTAGCATGTATACCAATACAAAAAAAATAGAATGCTTATCTTTATAATTACACTAGAAAATGCTAAAATTATGAAAAAAGTGCCAATATAATACAACAAAACTCAATACCAACAATGAAAACATTCCAATTAACAATATCAAAAAAACAACACTAATAATGGTAAATGATTTAATATCTGAAAAGAAAAGTTAGTACTGCATTAATACGAATATGAAACTGAAAACAAAAAGAAATGAAATACTTAGCTGTATGTGTAAGAAACACTAACTCATGTCTAAAGAAGTGCCAAATTTGTGATGCTAAGGGGCATCCATAAATAATATTATACAAGAGGGGTTGGATGAACAATAAAGTTTTTCCATATAAGTAGAGGGATCAAAAACTATAACGTAATTTTTTTAGAAAAAATTGTCTAAAAAATGAATCAGTAGTCCAAATTTAATGATTTTGGTACCATTCGATTCGTCTTAGTGAGAGGAGTCGAATGGTACCAATTTCATTTCATTTGGACCACTGAATCAAAAGTTATTGGCAAAATACTATTGGTCATATCTTTCTTATAAAATTACTATATAACCAATAGTTTTTTGTGAATATCTTTCGATCCAGTAATCCAAATGACATGACATGATTTTGGTTTCATTAGATTAGTCTCACTGAGATGAATCAAATATACCTAAATCATCTAAATCGGACCACTGTGTCACAATATATTCAAGTGTTTGTAAAATTTTCTATATAAATATACAGATTTTGAAATTTTTTTTATATAGTAGGAGGGGGGTCAAGCGCTACTATGAGGCAGTACATAACATTATTTATGGATGACCCTAACAATAAAAGAAAAGACATATAGTGACATTTACAACAAAGAAAAAATGCACTACAAGAATCACTAAATTAGATACCGCCAGATATGAAAGAAAAACACAATGCCAGAAATGAAAAGAAAACACCAAACTGGATAATACCAATGATGAAGAAAGCATGTTGCAAGGAATACCAATGGGTGGCACCAAGAATGAATGAAGCATGCTACTAAAATGGATGAAAAATCTAAACTAGTAATAAAAAAAATAAAAATATAAAAAAAAAAAAGAAAAGAAAGAAAGAAATGAAAAAAAGAATAGCAAATCTTTTTATACTGCTTTGTAACCAGTAGTACTGGTTATTTTAATTATAATTCTTTAAATAGTTCTTTTATTTGAAAAATATTTTTTTTAAAATAATTTATATAATTCTTTAAATAGTTCTTTTATTTAAAAAATATTTTTTTAAAATAATTTATATAATTCTTTAAATAGTTCTTTTATTTAAAAAATATTTTTTTAAAATAATTTAAATAAACCTGTTTTAAGATTACGCTATCTAAAAATAGTTAGTTTATTTATATATATATAATTTATTTGTATTTTATATTAAAATATTAACAAGATTGAATTATTTATATTTTTTATTTATTATTAAATTAATTTTAATAAAAATGCATATATTTATATTATACCGTATAGGCACGAAATAACGCGCAAGGGTGTAATTTCAGAAATTATGATCTGGCTAATATAAGTATTAAATTAGACCGATGGACCAATAGACAAGTTAATTTATGAATAGAAATGTTGTCTTATTAAATTTTTATTTAAATAGACATTGTCTATTCTCAACCAAATTGAATATGAATAGACATTAGACATTAAACAATTGAATTTTTGACTAGACTATGTCTATTCACAACCCTGGGATATAATACTGTATATGAAGAATATAATTTTCAGTGGATGATTAAAAAATTTGGAATAAATAATTTAGGCGTCAATTGATTGTATGTATTTCCTGCTCTATATTTAGATACAGCGCACTTGACAATAATTTTTTAATACCGGTAAAGATTTATATAATGACTAATAAAGCTAATTAAACAAAAATCACCAGCAGCTTACAAATAGGCACAGAGTTTATTAAATATATAAATTTCTTTTGTAAAAAAGTTGTATTGATCAAGTTTATAGTGTTTGATATCAATTAAATTTTTGATTCTAACTTCTCAGCAATTATTATTTTGTTGATCAATATGTGATATAATATCGATCCCGAACATGGACATTCGCAAATAAATGTCAAAAGTAAATTTTACTTGGTCGAAAATTTCTTAAGCAAGTCAATTGCGTTTATCATTATAATGGATATTTAAATAGTATTGGAACTTGATAAAGTTTATTACGTAATTCAAAAATTTTTTATTAGTAATTAATCAAGTATCTAAAGAGATCGCTCAGACATGGTTCCTTATTCTCGACGTTAATGAATTACTATTTTACTCAATACTGTATACTAAAAGTTTTCTTGAAAATAAAAATGTATAGAAAATTACAGATGCTTAGTATTATTTGCATATTAAAGTTGTTAACCAAAAATTGAAATAAATATAAGTATATTGCGATCTCTAGCTAAGGTCACACAAAGTTGATTTTTTGCTTTGCATTACCCGCCGTCAATTTTTTTTTTAGATCCCAATTGTGCCAATTGTTCAATTTTTGACATCTTTTTTTCACGCTATTTTCATCCGGTGTCACCCGATAGAGACCTTAATTTCCCGTAATTGTCCGATAGAGCTGACAGAACAAATATGACTGCCGGCCCAATTTTTTGGAGCAAAATGAAAAATTAACATTAACCTTGTATGATCTTAAATGTGAACATTATTCTATTTGCAGTTAAATACTGTAAAAAAAAAAAAAAAAACAGTACGTCCGTCCCGAATTTTGAAATCCATGTAATGCAAAACGAAAAATACCAACTTTGTGTGGCCTAATCACATATGCCAAATTTTTTTTTATACGCTGGTTTACTAAAACATCACTATTAGAATAAAGAATTTTTTGCTATGGCATATGGGAAGTCCCCAATTAAAACAGCCCATATTTACATTTTTTTGAAAAATGAGTTTTCGTTAGATTCATATAAATTTTGACATGATTGACTTTTTTTAATTATAAATGAAAGTCGATTGTCATAATAAAAATCAAGATAATGTAAAAAGAAAAATTACATGAGGCTGCGTAGAGCCAATACGTCACGAGATTATCCGATAGTCACCTGCCAACTTTAACCAATCAACATCGTGAAATTTGATTAATCCCGGATCAGTCCGAAAATCAAAACAAGTGATTAAACTCAATTATCTCAAAATAAAATATATGTAAATATGGGCTGTTTTAATTGGGGACACCCCATATGGTTTTCATAATGATCGACATCACAGTTGTACCACATCAGCCAATCAAAAACGACTTTCCATCATGCTCACCCTGCGAGGAGTTTTGACATTACTGAAGTTTAAAGTTATAATAATGGTTTTAAGGAATATAAGAATAATGGTTTTAAGAGGTTTTAAGACGTATAATAGTTTTAAAAAAAATAAGTGATTCAATTCTTGTGTGGATTAACGGCTAGATATCATGTCTAACCGGCTTGGGCGAGCCTTCAGGTGAGGTGGCCTTCAGTTGAAGCGTAAGAATGTGGTTTTTTTTCTATAATAGTCAGAGTAACTTTTTTTTTTTAAGGCGAATAATTTTTGTTGTTGCCTTTTTTTCAATACCAAAAAAAACATTCAAATACGCTGCTTGGTTTTTTCTTTTCTTTTTAAAGTGGAATAGAGGATTAGAAATTAGTTGTACTTTGTCTTTTAGCATGAACTAGATTTTGAGACGGGTTTAATCGATTTTGACATATGAAGGAGCTCAGATAAAAGAATCCAGGTCTTAATTATTTTAAATTTTATTTTATTTTTAATTTCATTCTAAATTTTATAGAGACGGGTGAATCATGAAAGTTTATAAATAACGATAAGGTGCTTTACGAACCTATTAGCAAAAGAAGCAATGACCGAATATATTCAATTTTACCGAAACAAATCTGAATCATCCTTTTGAATATAATATTTGATTAGAAAGGTTATTCTTCTCGTGTTCATGGACTAAAAAGCTCAATTATTTTTTACATATTACGAAGAAAACCTATGGAATTATAAAAGATGGGTTTATTGTCCAAACTGAAAATTCGGTTATTATGCTAAATTTTACTCGACGTAAATTCTCTATTGTCTCCTTATATTTTCATTTTTTATACATTATTGTTGATTTTAACTATTTTATCATCTTTTCATGTAGTAACAGAAAAGGAAAACCAACAAATTAATTCACTATCATTAATTTTCGGCTGTGAACGTTTTGAAAAAAAAGGTTTTTTTCAAATTAATTGAATTAATTGTAACAGATCTCAACAATAGCTACATAATAGCTCTGAATGTGAGTTACGTTGCATGAACGTATATATGAATTAAGGTGGATACCGAAACATTAAGAAACTCTTCAGGTAGAATATGAACTATTCCGATATTATTCAATATGATCAATTTTATTACAATTTTTAGTATTTGCGTTTCTAATATTTGAATTATTTGATATTTAAAATGAGCAGAAAGAGACCCAATATCTCAAAAGTCAGATTCCGAAATTGTTAATAAAATTAATGAAACTTATAATCATTAAGATGTCCTGATGGGACTAAAAATTAGGGCTGTTAATCGGTCCGGTCCGGACCGACGGTCCTTCGGTCCGTCCAGGGACCGGCCCGGTCCGGTCCTTTTTAGGACGGACCGAAAGGACCGTCGGTCCTAATAGTAAATATCAAATAAACTAAATATTATAATAATACGCATTTTGAAACAACTATAAAATGTTGTTTTTGGTTATAATTCAATTACAAAACCATTTAGTTTGTTAAACAAGTTTGAGAACGGGCTGTTGTTAACGTTAATAAAATAGAGAAATTTATTAATGACAGCAATGGCGTGATCAGTTGATTTACAATTTGCACTGTATTTGTGCAAAATAACGCCTATGGGCATTATTTTGGAATACGAGTTCGAAACAAGCTAATAATTAATTTAACCGAGGATATTTAATGATAAAATTATAATTTGCATTCGACTAAATTAACTATTAGCTTGCCTCAAACTCCGTATTCCTAGTGATACGGGCTGACCTCGGCTCATCAGCCGGGCGGGCGGGCGGGTCGGCCCTTGAACCACATTCCTGCAGATGTTACAACATCATTTGTTATATTCAACATTTTTTGTTTATAGTATATTTTTATTTCTATTAGTACGTATTGTAGTATTATTTTATTATTATCTTATTTAGGTATAGTATGGGAGAGATCATCGTGGTACATTGAAGTTATTGACTCTCTGGGGGAGTTATAAACTCCCGGACCGGAGACAGTGAAAGACTCTTGGAGGGAGTCTAAGACTTCAGATAAAATTAACAATTATATAAAGGGAGGGTTTCAGCCGCGAATGAAGGACATTAGTTCGCATCTTTGTTTAGAAATTTAGGCTTATTTTGATTTCCTGTATTTTTGATGTATAAGAAATTCGACTAAGAAACCTCAATAAATAGAAACCTTACCTTATAAGTTCTAAAAGTTCATATATATCAGTATAAACTTAGTAAACTTATGTTAAAGTCCGTCTAATAGAAAACCGAATCGTAACGGGACGGATAAATCCATATTAATCGCCGGAACACATTTAGTTACACAACCTGCTTAAATTTGTCTACGATCGGAGCTAATTCCGGATTAAGTAACCGAAGCTCTCCCAACCGGTCGTAACACAGGTCAGCCCGGCCGGTATATAGTTAAATTTTTTTCGTTTGATAGAATTTCATTGTACTGTATAACTTATAATTATTAGTTAAATCACGCGTAGAACATTCTCAAGTTAGTGCTTGCAGTCGATAACTATCTATCAAACTAAAAATCGAATAGTCGACTTTTCTAGTCAATATTTATAAATTCAACCAGTCAATTAGGAGTTCTGACTGCTCGCTGATTAAAGCACTGATTATCGATTATAAGTTAGTAAACCACCGTCATACTTATCACTTTTATTTCCAACTATGAGAAAATAACCCGGTAGATCACTGGCCATAAGAGGACCCATCGGGCCCTCTTATAACCGCTTCCTATTCGCATATAGTAGATCCACTATATATATGCATCACATGCACTCTTCCTACTATTTGTAATTTATGTAACATTATATGTATGTGTGCTTATGATGTGCTGATCATTATATCGACTAATTAAATGCATCTCCGTGTAATTTTTTAGCAATTGAAATCTTGCACAAGTATCGTGATGTAATTCTGATTATTTTCATATAGAGAAGATCAAATTATAAGACTACTTTGCATTTTTGTTTGACTGAAAGTTTTTTAACAATATGATCGGCCCGGTCGACCGTTTCCGTAGCCGGGTCGGCCCGAGAATTTTCCATCAGCCCGTATCACTACGTGTTCCAAACAACGCCTATAAGCAAATACAAGATTATCTAGCTATTATGCCTACTAGTGTTCCATGTGAACAACTTTTTAGTTTAGCTGGATTAACAGTTACTAAATCACGAAATTCTCTTGATAATGAAACTGTTCGGGCTGTTTTGTGTTTAAAATTGTGGTTTACTGAAGACTTACCATTCTAAATTTTAATTTTATAAATTTTTTTTTTTTATATACGTATATAATTTTATTGTGCTTATAAAATACATATAAAACTTTTATACTATAACATTTTACCGATTAAAAATTTTTTTGATTTTAACTTGGAAATAATCCGATACTAGTAGTATACGTTATTTTTTATATTTTTTTTTATTAAATATATAGGTTTATAAATTTTTAAGTATTTGACAGGCATGTAAATGCTAACAACATTATATTAATAAAATATTTTTTCTATGCAAGTAGCTTCTAATCGTTTTGTTAATTTACTTTAATATTTTCATATATTAAGTCAATTCTCAGTGCAAGATTGAACATTTGGCATGCCCAATAATGATTATATTATTCAGTCAAATTATCGAATGTTATGTGGTTAAAAGTGACAAAATATTTTTAACTGATTTTAACTATAATGATCATATTTACGTAGTTAATTAGTTAATTAAATGATGTTATTTTGCTATATTAATATACTATATTATTTTTTAATCCATAATTTATGTATGACTAAAATTATCAAACGTATTAATTATTGCTCTCTTATATCATATAAGTAAATATTATAAATTTGAAAAGCATATTGTAAAAGTATTGAATTTCTTTATACTGACAAGCTTAATTTCATCGTTATAGCAAAAAAGTATTATATTGATCATCGGTCCGTCCGATCTAGCTCTATTCGGTCCTATTCGGTCCTGGACCGCAGTCCGGTCCGGTTTTTTAAAAGACTGGGCAGTCTTTTAACCAGGACGGACCGGACGGACCGATTAACAGCCCTACTAAAAATGCGCATGGTGTGTTGATTTTGGCAGGAATTATCTAATCCATTTAGCATGGTATGATATTTATTCACAATTTCTGCGCTTTATCAGGTCATAAATCTGTTTGAAAAACATTTACTTGGAATATCAAGTATATCAAGTATAGCTAAACAAAAATTAAAATTTTTTATTATTGTTTTTTTTTTTTAATTTTTGCTACTATCACTAAAGGTCATATGAACATTTCGAATGATATTGAGTTCTATAATTTAAAAGGTTTTTTCATTTCGAAGATTCAAAATGGTTATGGAGGGATAAAGACGAATCGGGTGAAATGGATTTGTTTTATGGTGGAAAAGAATTAAGAAAAAGCTTTATTTGTGGTTTTTCTGGAAGAACGGTATGATTATATTTTTATTCATGCAATATCAGAATTATCTTTTATAAAATAATCTACCGTTCAATATTTAGGCAAAAACTGGTGAAGTTATAAGAGGTGTTCAAGGACTTAAAGAAGGGGTCACATAGTATATTTTCTAGTGTATATATATATATATTCAATCAATAAGAATCTTGCCAATTATACTTTTAAACTATCTAATTCCATTAAGAACTTTAAAATCTTTTGTTAATTGGTTTCACGCAACAAAGAATCTAAGTTACTTTTTTTGATCAGGTTGGTTAATCGGATTCTTTATCAAGCTCATTGGGAGAAGTGCTTGAGTGAAGTGTTATATATTTTGACTGTCCAGAGCCTTTTTGGTTTTGTCCTGTCCCAGGACATCTCAACTCTGTCCCATCAATTTCTCAATTTTTAGTTCGAAAAATTATATTAAGTTAATAATAAAATATGTTTGTAAAATTAAATTTTTGATCAATTTTACTTAATTGATGATCCGGATAAGATCTGCAGAATTACTGTATTGGGACAATAGTAAATTTTGGGGATAAGTACAATATAAACTTTTATTATATGCTGAAATCTTACAACTACCTCTATGGTAAGTGATTTTTTATTAAGCTAACAGCTCAAGTCAATTAATTGAAAGTTGTAGAGCTCACTGAGACACATTAATGGTAGTTAGATCATTCAAATTGGCCTAGTATACGCTGAGATATCACTAAAAAATGATCAGATGACTATATAAATTCCATGTAAACAAGGTGGTTGTAAGATTTCAGCATATAATAAAAACATAGTAAATCCAGTGTAAATCCCCAAATTCAAATATAAAAATTCTGCAGATCTTATCCGGATCAGCAATTAAGGATTAAAAGAAGATTTAATAAAAATCTTGTTATTACTATTTTTTTAAAATCCCAAATTTGTCCCAAATCTGCCCCAGCTTAGTCCTAACTGTCCCGTGTACAACACTGCTTGAGAGTGTTCTTAACGTTAATAGTTAAACTTTTATTAAGAGCCTTGAATATTCAACAACAATAATATGTAAACAAAAAGCCATTAAATACGCGTCCATTGACTATCATATTTAGCAGTCACGATACACATTATGAAATGGTTAGTTTAGCACATTGTTTACTATTTATTGGGCAAAAAAATAATCGTAATTCCAGAAGATGGCCTCATCTAATAACTATCACAGGTTGAATCAAAGAATATCGGGTACATACCGGGAGACAAGTCTCCTGGTATGTACCCGATGTTTACCATGGATCCAAATACCTGTAGCATGTTAACAGCATATTGGTTAGCATATCGGTAAGATACTGGGAGGTAGGTAGATTGATACTGGCAACATAACAGTAACATATCGAGATATCCCGATATCTTACTCTTAGCACTTGGCCTAAGAGTAAGATATCGATATGTTACTGTTATGTTACTGTTATCGATCTACCTCTCGGTATCTTAACAATATGCTACCAAAATGCTGATATACAAGTATTTGGCGATCTATAGAAGACTATCGGGTACATACTAGGAGACTTGTCTCTGGTATGCACCCGACATTCATTGATTCAACCCGTGTATGGCGCAACCATTTATTTCTTACGATTTTGTCTTCTATTGGTTTTGTTTTCACCGAGAGTTTGTCTTTTGGAGAGATTTATCCTTTATCAACGGTTTCGTCTTTCGCAGACATTTTGTCATTTTAATCTTTCAGGTGACTACTATACTATACTCCAATATTTTGAACATTTTGATTATGACAAATTTCCGGAATTGAACCTTTTAAATTTCTAGAAATACGTAAAAATTAAATTCGTCTATTTAGATAAAAGTATAATTCCGCCAGCTTGATGAAATGGAAAAGTATGCAAGAGGCATGTCAACTCTGTATTGTCAATTCCATTTCGATATATATGCACTGCCTCATATACTGACTCCAACAAGGCTTAGACAAAAAACAAACCTAGGGCTTAATTGTATTAAAAATAAGCCACACTTTTCTAAATCATGAATACGTGTCATTTCTTAAAATCATCTTGCACTTAATAAACGCACAAGACATGAAGATTGAATCAAAAGAAAAATCGCTAGATATAATCATTTCTCCAAAAACGACTATCGTGGTCATACTATAAAAAATATAAAATTATAAAGTCAAACAAGAATTGCGCAAAATTAAAGATTTCTTTTTCCTGAACCCAAAGTTAATGATTCATATCCTGAACCTCGTTTAACGAATATATCTGATAATAAACACATTGTGCTATCTCTGAAAAGAAATTATCCGTATAATTTTGGTAAATAATTCGTTAAAAGGATATAAAATATATTTAGTAATTCATATTTAACAATACAATTTTTTTTCAGAAATTTATAATTTAAATACAAGAAGAGTGAATATATTAAATGCACCAAATCTCGAAGGCAAAATCAATAGCTTGAATTTTCTTGTAAATAATGACTTGATATTCGTCAAAGGAGATCCGATATTCAGAGCCTACATTTTTTCTAATAACGAAAAGGATAATGACAAATGGGATTGCAAAAAATTGTTTGAATTAAAATACTTTACCCATAGTCACGTAACTTCTAATGGAAAATTGTTACTGGAGAATGTTGACATTACCGCTTTGTTACAATGGAATTTAAAAATCATTAATCCTTAAACAACAGTACATGTTAAACAAGTTTCGATCTCAACTTAAAATCACTTTAAATGACAATACTACATTGTTAGCGGTTCGTGGATTAGTATACGATTCAGGTGATAAATCCTCATACAAAATATTCGTTTATTCGGCTAAACTTGGAATATTACTAGCTCAAAGTAATATTAACGAAGATTAAAAACATTTGGGAGTTAGTCAATAGAAATCAAGCAAATTTTTTTTAGTAAATTTATTTAAAACTTTAAATCAAAATAACTTAACAAAAACTTGATCAATTTTGATAAAATTTTTTTTTAAATTAATGCTATAAGTTTATAAAATTAATTTAAAAATTTTTTATCAAATTTTGATTAAATTTTTATTAAGTTAACCCTATAAGAAAAATGGACCGTAAAGATACGGGTTGGCTGAGTAAAGGCACGGGTTTTGGTGGCACGGATTAAACCCGTATTTGGTACGTAGGAGGTTTGGATTGGCGCGGATTTTTGGCCCGTGGTGGACCGTATGCCCGTACAAAATGGACCGTTAATGACTCGGTTTTTGCAACACTTTACTAGTCCGGGCAATTAACG